>CABHPR010133579.1:28126-51986 GCA_902168415.1 Peromyscus melanophrys
AGAGAGAGAGAGAGAGAGAGAGAGAGAGAGAGAGAGAGAGAGAGAGAAGGGGTGCCTTGTATTTCAGGGTAGTCTTGAAATTAATATATAGCCAAAGTTGACCTTGAACTTGTGGTTTGTCTCTCTATACCTCCTCAGTGCTGGGATGACAAACCACTGTCATGTCCAGTTTATATGCTTCTAGGTATTGAATTCAGGGCTTCATGCATGCTAGACAAGTGCTCTACCAACTGAGATACATCCCAGATCCAGAAAATTATTAATTTACTTTCTATTTTTATATGTGTGTCTATATTGGCCGTATCATATAATTGAGCTCATATAATATGTAGCCTTTTGTGATTGACATTTTTCACATAACAGTTTTCAAAGATTCATCTGCATTATAGTATCTATCAGTGATTCATTATTGTTGTACTGCAAAGTAATATTTGGGGGGCCATTATCAATAATATTGCTCCAAATATCTATGTACAGATTTTTGTGTGGCCAAACATTGTTTCTCTTGAATATATACGTAGGAGTGTAATTATTGGCTTATATGGTAACTCTGTCTTAATCTTTGAAATTATCTTATTCAAATTTAATGCACATAATTATGAGAAAAGCACTATCATCTCTATTCCTCCATAATTTATCTAGGGTAAGTAATTTGAAGTCACACTATCAAAAAGCACTAGGATTTAAAACTACAGTTTCTTAGGCAATAGTAACTGTAACACACTATTGTTGAGATGAAAGATTGGTACAACTGCTTTGAAGAGCAATTTGGCAATATATGTACAAAATGTTAAATGTGTACTTATGAGCCAGTATTTTCATGTCTAGAAAATTGTCAAACACAAATATTATGACTTCTACCAAAATACATGTATTACAACATTCCGTGTAGATTCATTATAATAAAACCACTTCTAGTATGTGAAATGGCCTACAGTAAAGGATTTTGCATCAATATGTTGAAATACTAGCCAGCCACTAAAAATACTGTGATAGCGGGACATGGTGACACATGATTATAATCCTAGCTCTTTGAAGAGATCTTATCTCAAAACAACAAAATAGAAAAGGATGTAAGAGATACATGCCAATGGAGGTAATGTTCAATAAATAATAGGAAAAAAAGAAATCTTATTCTTACAGAAAATCATCTATGTTTATACATGTATAAGAATTATTTAACAGAAAAAAATAATACTTGTACTTGAAAAATAGCTGAGTGCTTTTTGACTTTATATTTCTTTGTGTTCCCTTAGCCATTGGATATGTTCCTGTATGGCAGCTACAAATTACTTTAAAATACCAGGTATTCGGACTACAAGTCCAGCGTTCTTCCTCACCTATTATGATTATTTTCCATCTTTGTAAGTACTACCAAGATCCAGCATACCTTTTTTTTTTTTTTTTACAACTAACGAGCACTAAAAGTATTCTGAAATATAAAGAAATGTTCCCTTTAAGAAAAGGCTAATTGGCACCATAAAGCAGGTTATGAAAACGGTTGAGAAATTCGTCTTAGAAAAGAAACCCATTCAATTGTAATACAAAATTGATAAGAGAGGGATTAGAATAAGTTAGAAGTGAGAAGTCTCGTTGCCAGAGCAACCTCTTCCTTATTGGAAGAAATGCCTCACCAGAGAGGAGCTGCCAATGCAGGCCCTGCTACCTCCATTTTCTTTGTTTATGTTTAGCTTTGCTCATCAGGCAAAGCGCAAGCAAGCCAGAAGCAGTTCTGGAAATAGTTTCAAAACTGCAGCAATGGGCATGCTGTGACCTTGAAGATGGAGAGATGATAGAGAAGACCAGCAGGCAGAAATACGGAAAAGGGGGCTTCTGGGATGTAAAGCTCCAATGGAGAAAGGAGATGGCCGAAAGTCCAAGTCTCAAGCTTCATGAGGATAGAGATATTATTTTAAGTATTATTTACACTAGCTGAAGCGTCAGTATGGAATCTTGGTATCAAGAATAGTAGTAGTATTTGCATAGTGGTAATAGCCATAGAACCACGGCTAGAAATTTCTGAATTCAAGGGGTTTGATTGGGTTTACGAAACAGTGAAGTCCAGAGCTGCAGAAGTATGCCATGTTCTAGTTCCTCTGTAAACTCAGAGAGGGAAACTACACAGGGTCTAAGATTGTGAGCTGGTAAAACAGGAATAGCGTTCAAGCCAGAAAATTTCATAAAATTTCCATGAGAGTGGGAGTCCTCTCTTGCTGCTACATATCTACTGTCTGGACACATTGTTGTGGTTTCCTCCCATAGGCTCATATATTTATTTGAGTACTTGGTCTTCAGAGGCCAGTACTGTTTGGGGGAACCTGCGGAATCCTTAGGAAGTGGGGCTTTGCTGGAGGAAGTGCATCACTGGGCATGAGCCTTGGGGTTTTATCATCCCACCCTGTTTCCCATCTGCTTCATGCAGCCTCATACTTCTGGTGCCACCGCTGAAAACTGTTCTCTCCACCATGCCTTCTCCTCCACGCTGGACTGTATCCTCAAGCCACAAAGAAAACTAATCCTGCCTCCCTTAAATTGTTTCTTGTCAGGAATTTGGTCAAAAAAATGAGAAGTATCTAATCCAAATAAAGAATGTATTGCATAATATGTGTCAAAAGCCATTTCAGACTAGGGAGTACCTCAAACACACTGGAACATGCCCCTAGTGTAGCAGGTGAATTCTGAACTTCAGCCACGAATGAGAAAAAGCTCCTACTATGTGTATTATCAGCCATAGCAGGAGTTGGATGAGGCTGTGAACTTGAAGGCTAGAGAACTGCAATTCCATTCAAATTGGCCAGTGTCTGGCATACAGCATGGACAGCTACAAAAGTTTGTTTTATTTTATTTTATCATTTTTTGAGACAAGTTCTCTGGCTAGTCTAGAACTTGCTGTGTAAACCAGGCTGGCCTCAAACTCACAGAGCTTTGCTTGCCTCTGCCTCCTGAGTACTGGGATTAAAGACATCACCATGCTGGGTAACAAAATCCCTTTTAATCAGATCTCAGTCCACATATTACCTCCTCATAGAGGAGTACGGGGGACTGAACTGAGGCCCTAATTTGTGCTAGGCAAGGATTCTAGCTCATTTTCTATTGCTGCTAAAGTGGCCCTCAGTGCTGATCATGACATTCTCTTTTGCATTCCTGTTTTACTTTCTTAACTATCTGAAACACCCACTTGTTTTGTCGAAGACTCAGTCTGGGTGCCACTACTAGAATACAAGATTCATGAACACAGGAACTTTGTCTCATTAATTACTGTGTTTTTGGCACCTAAAGCAAGTGCTTAGTACACATAGGTGCTCAATGAGTGCTGAACTATAAGCTAGAGAAATCAGTCAAATATAAGAACCTTTTCTTACCTTTTCCCAGAAGAGATAATGATGTTTTGCAATGTCTGATAAGTATGCTTGATCTTTACACTCAGAAGGTAAAATCAACTTTACTATATGGGACAGAAATACGCCTACTCTTTACTCTGGAGGGAGTAGTATATCTTCCTTCCAAGACTGTTTGCTATACAAACATAGCCTTGAAAAGAAAGTCCAGAATTAAGGCACTTAGCACCTGTGTTCCCAAGTTGTGCAGACACCATGAAGAGTGACAATCTAACAATTTTGACAGCCACTCAGGTTTGTGAATCACAAATCTCAGAAGACGTGGCTATATAGAAAGAGCTACCTTTGCACACCAAAGCTTTTTAGGTGCTAACAAAATTTTGCCTAAGCGCCCTATAAATTTTGGCTCGGCCCTTTTCCTGAAGCCATTGTATCCAAGGTCATGCTATGCCCATTGCACTGAAAACCAGCCCAGGGGTATTGGGGACTCTCAGTGAAAAATCTTCCTGAGGTTAAAAACTACCTAGAGAAAGATCACATAATAGTGAGGACATGACTTAAGTGCTTGTTAAGCAAGCACCTGTTAAGTAATATATATTGAACATCCTATGTCCCAGCACTGTATTAGGTACTGGAGAAATTAAGATTTAGTTATTTGACAAGTACTTTTTGGAGTAGCAATTATATGCCATATATAAATGATAGTCAACTTTTTTGCCTTGTTTTGAAATTGGGTCCCACTATGCAGTTCAGGCTGGCCTGGAGCTCATAATTCTCTTGTTTCAGCCCTCTGAGAGCTAGGATTATAAATGTGCACTGATACGCTCACCCATGCAGCAAACTTTTAAAAAATATGATAATTTGCCTCAAGGAGATTAATAAAGAAGATGTCTATGTAAAAAATAGTTGTGTGATGGTATGATAAATGCTGTATCTGAAATAATCATGCATGACCGACACTGAAAAGAAAATAAGCAAATCTGCTCAAAAGAGTTTAAGTGAAGACAGGACAGGACAGAGCAGAGAGGTTTGAACACAGACATTACTGTGATCTTAGTTAAAGGGCTGAGAAGTGATAGCCTTGAAGCCTATGTGGGAGTCTTCCACACAGGCAG
Organism: Peromyscus melanophrys; assembly: GCA_902168415.1. Classification (NCBI taxonomy): domain Eukaryota; kingdom Metazoa; phylum Chordata; class Mammalia; order Rodentia; family Cricetidae; genus Peromyscus; species Peromyscus melanophrys. The sequence goes on from CABHPR010133579.1 coordinate 32,580, forward strand.
GAGATTCCAATCAGAAGGAAGAACAAGGACAAAAGCATGGAAATCTGTAATCAAATAGTGTGGTTGGGAAACTTCAAGTCATGTGGAGTGTGCAATAGAAAGAGAAGCATGAAAATGTGGTGTTTGAAGGTAGATCTTACTGGGCTTTATTGACAATACTGAGAAAGCTGAGTATACCATTGAATTGCAAAATTAGAGCATCAGAAAGAAATGAATGAGGTTGTATCAAGCAGGTGAGAGTGAAAGTGGAGCACGTGAAAGGCATGTGAAAATCAACAAAGCAGTGAAGATATGTTCAGAGGACAGCAAGAAGCTTGGTTTGGCCAGAATGCTGGATATGGATGCTGATAAAATAGTGATTGCTAGGCTAGGCATGATATCTCAGAACTTCAGATCCTGAAGCAGGAGGATCACACATATAAAGCCAGCTTGGGCTACATAGTACATTCAAGGCCAGCCTGAGCTACAGACCCTGTCTTTAAAAACCAAGAGCTGAGGATATAGTTTAAAGACAGAGTACAAACTCCACATGCACTAGTTCCCAAGTTTCCCAGCACACAACAAACACAGAGACAGAGACAGAGAGACAGAGACAGAGAACAGAGACAGAGAGAGAGCAAAAAAGTAAATGGTAAGGAGACAGTGTATAAATATAACAGCATGAATTGAAACAACCTCGCCAGCATTTGACTTCTATTTCTCCTACACAGCTGCTCTATGGTATTAGAAATATTTGAGAGTTCTTTTGATTTAAATTCTTCATATATAAAATAATGATGATTACAACCACCACCTCAAACATTTGTTTTGAGGATAAAACCATTAATCATGCTAAAATCAATTAAAATGTCCATAGAATCATCAAATAGGACAGAATTGTTAGCAACTCTTATTATTTTACATCGTGATAAGTTTTTTTGGGGGGGGCAGAGTGAGTTTTTTTCCCTGGAAACTGAGAAATTTCTGGTGGCTTTTGAAAGCAAAGTGTATACAGAAAGAGTTAATTTTGGAAACTGATACAAGGTAACAATTGTTATAGGGAAATCTGGGGTTCCCTTTTATGAATTCTTAATCTTTTCTTTTTACTTTCTTTCTTTTGTTTTTTATTTAATTTAATTTATTTATTTGGTTTTTTGAGACAGGATTTCTCTGTGTAACAGCTCTGGCTCCCCTGGAACTTGCTCTGTAGAGCAGACTGGCCTCAAACTCAAAGAGATTCACCTGCCTCTGTCTCCTGAGTGTTGGGTTTACATGAGTGCATCACCACTGCTTGGCTAATCTTATTTTTTGGGGGGGGGTCTTTTTTTAATTAAATTTTTTCATTTATTTTACATACCAACCACAGTTTCCCCTCCCTCCTCTCTTCCAATTCTCTCCCTCTACCTCTAGTCTATCCTCCCCCTATCTGCTCCTCCTCCCTTCAGAAAGGAGCAGGCCTCCCATGGGAGTCAACAAAGCATGTCTATCATGTTGAGGCAGGACCAAGCTCCTCCCCCTGCATCAAGGCTGGGCAAGGCATCCCAGTAAGGGGAATAGGTTCCAAAAAGCCAGCTATTGCACCAGGGACAGGACCTGATCCCACCTCTAGGAGCCCCACAAACAGATCAAGCTACACAACTATCATCCACATGCAGAGGGCCTAGGTCGGTCCCATGCAGGCTCCCTAGCTGTTGGTGCAGAGTACATGCACTCTGGCTAATCTTTTAAATAAAATAATTAAAAATCAGACTCAGGAGGAAATTTGAGTATCATTTTTATTGGAGATTAAAAGGAAATTTTAAAAAAGGACAGGCAAGGTGTAAACCTTGGCAGCTGCCTGGAGGAGGGTGATGAAGAAAAGAAAGAAAATCATGACCTCAGTGTCCGAGGAAGCCGTCATGCTCAGCAATGGAAGTTGGCAAGCAGTTGTAGAAAGTAGGTTGGTGGGGGGGCATCTTCAGAGAAACTGAGAAATCCCAGAGTGTCAGGAAAGCCTGCTTAGGCTTTTGGATGGTTTCAGAGAAGTGGGGTAGAGGGAGAGAGGGAGGGAGAGAAAGGGAGAGGAAGAGGGAGAGAGCAAGGGGTAAAGGGAGAAAAGGAAAAGTTACACTATTTGAGTTAGAACTCAGAAAAGTAGGCAGGCTTAGCAGTGCTGCATCCTAGAAACTGTAAGCAAATTGATTGGGAGAGAGGCTTCTGAAGAGTATCAGTACATTAGATTATTCCTCCCACCTCCTTAATGTGTCTTCAGGTGAATCAGCTTTCCTGAGGAGCAGTCCACTAGCCAGGTGACTGACAGGCCCAGTAGGATTAACTTTTAAGGAAGGACAATAGTATGGAATGTTCTAATCTTTGGAGTAGATCAGAATGTCCTGTCTCTACTTAGGGTCAGAGATAGAGCTCATATTCCATTCTTTTGCCCAGGAGGAAGTAGATTTTCCTTAACTGGTCTCAGCAAAGCCCCAGTACCTCCATCTTTTCATGTAGTATTTTCATTCTTAAGGAAGGGCAAAGATGATATTTCCCTTTCTAATGTTACCTGGAAACTGGAACGTGGCAAGGTTGATTATGAAGAAGAGAGGTCTATCCTTGATGGCCTCTGAGCTAGTCAATCCCTATCTAGCTATTCTACCATTTCCCATCTCAAGAGCTGAAACCCTAAAAATCCTTTAGGAGATGGGCTGAAATTGGGGGGTAGAGGGGTTTATGTTCTCCACTCTTGCTGACTTCCAGGCACTGGAGGACAAACAGGTGACACAGATAGGTGGAGTTGTATTGTTATAGACCATCTGAGTGTGGATCAACTGTAAATAAGAAGAGAAAAAAGTTAGACAGCAGTTGAGCACACAAGGTCCAGAGCTGAATAGCATCACTACTAAGATTATAATATATTTAACCCATTTCCACCATGAAGATCCAGAGATCCATTTCTGAAGCTGTCCACCGAAGGTATGGATGTCTGCACTGAAGTTCAGACACACCCTCACAAGTAGCTTCCAGGCAGCTGTGTAAAATGAATAACAAGAAATCAAATCAAAGACCACCATCCCTAAAGCCTTTGGTGCTTTTGTCCTCTGGTAAGGACAAGGAAGCTGAAGGAACAAAGGATATTTCTGGTTTGTGGCCAAGGACAAGAATTGAGGTCCTTGTCCCTAAAACTGTTTGACCAGTTTCTATCTCTTACTCTCATCACAAGTATCAAAGTGGCGTTTTATAGAAACTGCTAATAAAGGAGGATGGTCACTATTGGAAAGCAACTGTAGAAATGGTGACCAATTAGGCAAATGCTATAGAAATTCAGGGAAAAGATGCTAAGGGCTTATGTGAATATAATGACCACAAGACAGAGGAAAGTAACATTTGAAAGAGAACTTGGAGGCAAACTGACAGAACTTTGGAAGAGTTGGATAAGAGGAGTAAAGGAAAGCAAGGTTCATATGCACCCAGAAGTCCCAGACGGGCTCTCTGAATATGCCAGGGCAATGCTTTCTAATTTATGTCCTCTTCCCTAGTCCTGTGGGGGCAATGACTACCCGACTCTGTTATATTCCTTTGCCTTCCTTAAAGAGCTGGCCACCTCCAGTCTGGGGCTCTTCAGCCCCAAAGAGGAATTAAGAAAACAGCATCTGAAATACAAGGGGGGGCACTTCTTAAAGTAAAGCTGACCTAGAGAACCTTCTTTACATTTCTTAAAATTTTGTATTTGTGTGCATGTGCGTGTGCCTCAGTACCTTTACAGAAGCTGGTAGACAACTTGTGAGAGCCAGTTCTTTCCTTCCACTGTGTGGGTCCTTGGATGCAAGTGCCTTTGTGCCTGACATGTCTCACCAGAACCCTGACCCACAGACTCTTACTCAACTCCCAATCACCAATTCTGATACAGTTTGAATCTTTGGGAGGAGAAAAGGAGTATTAAGATAGGGTCTTGATATATAGCTGAGGCTGGCCTGGGTATACAACCTAGGCTTGCCTAAAACTCAAGATCTTCTTCCCAAGTGCTGGGATTATGGATGTGTGACACCAGGACTAGCTTTACGTTTTGGTTCTTGAATGTCCCCAAAAGGCTTGTGTGCTATACAGGATTGGTATTGGGGAGTATTAGAAAGCATCAAGAGGTGAGAACATAATTTCTTTTTTCCAAAAGGAGGTTGAAGGTACAACTCAGTCATAGAACACTTGCTTATCATGCATGAAGCCTTGGGTTCTGTCTCCAGAATCCCTCCCCCAACCTGTGTGAGCACAGAGAGAGAGAGAGAGAGAGAGAGAGAGAGAGAGAGAGAGAGAGAGAAGATAGACTGGGCTAGAAATCTTTAAATCATTAGGAGTCTGCCCTTAAAGGGGATTGTGGGACTTCCCAGGACTCTCCTTACCTTCTGATCCTTGGCAATGAGGTTAGTAGTTTTGATATGCCATATGCTCCCAACTCTGATGTGCTACCTGGCAAAAGGCTGCAGAGCAACAGCACCAACCATGTGTGGACTGCAATAACTTAAATGGAGGTCCAAACAAGCCTTTTCTCTTTATAAGTTGATTGTCTTGGCTATTTGGGGTGATGTGATGGTAAGCTGACAGATACAATTGACAAACACCTAACAAAATGAATCCATACAAAACCATTAAGGAAAAGATGGCAACAATGTCAATGGTGGCAAACAAACAAGGAAAAGAGTCAAGTTCAAGTTCAAGTTTTCTGAGCTGGCAGCCAGGTAAGCAAACTGCAGGCTCTGGAGGTATTTCTGTGAGACTTCAAATTCTGTTTCCACCCCAGAAACAGCACTGATAAAAACTAACAAGTCAGAAAAACACTAGAAGTTATCAATCACTAAAACTGGCCAATGTATGAAGTAGTCAACAGGAACAAGGGGTAAGAGCTACAGGTTAAGGACAGATTATCTGGGGTCGTGTCCAGAAAATAGTCTTAAGAGACGAAGTGTTAATATTTAACAGCAAGATCGCAGTCAAAATAGGGAGGACTGCTGGGGCCTCCTATATTCTGGATATTCCCTATTTCTGTGCTTCTTAAAAATATTGCATGGAGACTGTGGCTCCAGTCACCACTGAGGGCCATGTAGTCTAGACAGCCTCCTGGGGCCATGTTGGTATCCAAGGGCCACACTGCTGTGGGGAACCATGCCAATCTGGGTGGCCTGCACTGCCACCTGGGGCCATGGTGATATCCTAAACCTGGCTGCTGCCCAGGACCATATTTGGGTCCGTAGTCCTACCACAGCCAGGGTCTGTATTGATGTCCCTGGCCCATGTTGCCACCAAAGGCCACATGGAGGCCCAGGGGCTTGGGTCACAGGCTGTGACCATGTTGATGTCCGAGGGCTTTCACCATGAGCCCAAGTCAATTTGAATGGCAAGTGCTGTCACCTGGGGCCATGGTATCGTCCAGACCAGGGTTGCTGCCAAGGGCCATGTGTGGATCCATGGCCCTGCTGCAGCCAGGGTCTGGGTTGATGTCCATATTTCCTGAAACCATTGAAGGATGTGCCAATGCTGGGGCTCTAGGATGCTACCTGGGGCCAGGTTGGAGTCTGAGGACCCATGTTGCCACCAAAGAACATACAGATGACTAGGGTCTGGGCTGCAATCTGTGGCCATGAAGAGTGTCTGAGGGCCATGCCACCACCAGGGCCATGCTGATCTGAATGACCTGCACTGTTAGCAGAGGCCATGGTGTCCTCTGGGCCAGGGCTGCTGCTAAGGGCAATGTCTGGGTCATGGCCCTACTGTAGCCAGGGTCTGAGTTGATGTCCGTGGCTCCTGTTACCACTGAGGTCTGTGCAGATGACAGATCTAGTCAGTCACCTGAGACCAGTTTGGGGGGCGAAGACCATGCCACTACCAGGGCTTTGCTGATCTGGGTGGCCTATGCTGCCACTGGGGCCATGGAGAGGTCCAGGCTTGAGCTACTGCCAAGAACAATGTCTGGGTCTGTGGTTGTGCTGCGGCTGGAGTCTGTGATGATGTCTATGGCTCATGTTAGCACAGGGGTCATTGGAATCATGTTGTTCTGGGCCAGCCCCAACCTTTACTAGCCCTGGGATGGTTAGCCATGCCCCTTGATGGATACTGCAGCAGGAGAGATGGCTCTACCCTTTGGGGGAGAGCTGGCACTTGCTCAATCATACCCAAAGGACACTTGCTCATCTATGTTCATAGCAGCATTATTTGTAATAACCACAACCTGGAAACAACCTAGATGCCCCTCAACTGAAGAATGGATAAAGAAAATGTGGTACATATACACAACAGAGTACTACTCAGCAGTAAAAATCAATGACATCATGAAATTTGCAGGCAAATGGATGGAACTAGAAAATATCCTGAGTGAGGTAACCCAAACTCAGAAAGACAAACATGGTATGTACTCACTCATAAGTGGATACTAGATGTAAAGCAAAGGATAACCAGACTACAACCCACAGCTCCAGAGAAGCTAGAAAACAAGGAGGACCCTAAGAGAGATGCATGGATTACCTTTGGAAGGGGAAAACAGAGGAGATCTCCATGAGTAAACAGGGGATTTGGGGGGGGGCAATAGAGGGTAGGGGATGGGGGATGAGAACATAAGGGAATGGAATAGTTGAGCTGGAACACGGACCGAGTGGGAGAGCAATGAAAGAGATACCTTGAAGGAGGGAGACATTACAGGGTTAGGGAGAAACCTGGTGCTAGGGAAGTTCCCAGGAATCCACAAGGATGATCCCAGCTTAGACTACTAGCAATAGTGGAGAGGGTGCCTGAACTGGCCTACCCTAGTAATCAGATTGGTGAATACCCTAACTATCATTATAGAGCCTTCATCCAGTAACTGATGGAAGCAGATGCAGAGATCCACAGCCAAGCACCAGGCTGAGCTCCAGGAGTCCAGTTGAAGAGAGAGAAGAGGGATTTTATGAGCAAGGGGCATCAAGATTATGATGAGGAAACCTACAGAGACAACCGAACCAAACTAATGGAAACTCATGAACTTTAGAACACAGCTGTGGAGCCTGCATGGGACTGGACTAGGCCCTCTGCATAAGCAAGACAGTTGTGTAGCTGGGTCTGTTTAAAGGACCCGTGGCAGTGGGAGCAAGATCTATTCCTGGTGCATGAGCTGGTTTTTGGAGCCCACTACCTATGGTGGGACACCTTGCATAGCCTTGATGCAGGGGGAGGGGCTTGGACCTGCCTCAGCTGAATGTACCAGGGTCTGCTGACTCCTCATGGGAGGCCTTACCTTTTTGGAGGAGGGAATGGGGGGTGGGTTGTGGTGGGGGATGTTGGGGGGAGTGGGAGGAGGGATGAGAGGGGGATCTGTGGTTGGTAGTAAAGTAAAATTAAAAAATAAATAAATAGAATGAGTTTGGTAATGTTCTTTTCATTTCTGTTGGATGGAATAAATTAAAGAGCATTTATTAGCTCTCCTTTAGAATCTGGAAGAATTTATCTGTTCAAACCTGGGATTTTCTTGTTTGGAGACTATTAATGCTTTAATATTGCTGCTTATTATAGATCTGTTTGAATTCTTTATAGCCTCTTGATTTGATTTTGGTAGGTCATACATGTCTAGGAATTTATTCATATCTTCTTGATTTTTCCAGTCTTCTGGAATGTGCTCTCGAATAATTCACCAATGATCCTCTGGGTTTCATTGGAATCTGTGATAATGTTCCATTTTTCATCTCTATGTTTATTTTCTTTTGGCTATTTTAGCTAGGGGTTTGTTGGTCCTGTTCATTTTATTTTTTCAAAACGAAAATCCCCCAATGCTTTGTTTCATTGATTCTTTATGCAAGAATCTCCATAGAATTCTTATGTCTACTACTTTTAGTTTTTTTTTTTTTTTTTTTTTTTTTTGGTTTTTCGAGACAGGGTTTCTCTGTGTAGCTTTGCGCCTTTCCTGGAACTCACTTGGTAGTCCAGGCTGGCCTTGAACTCACAGAGATCTGCCTGGCTCTGCCTCCCGAGTGCTGGGATTAAAGGCGTGCGCCACCACCGCCTGGCTACTTTTAGGTTTTGCTTGTGTTGTTCATCCAAGAACTTGAGATATATCATTAAATCACACACTGTGACTGCTCTGATTTTTTTTAATAGAAACACTCATAACTAGAAAGTTTCCTCTTGGAGCTGTCTTTATTGTACCCCAAAGGCTCTGATTAGTTGTATTTTGATTTTCACTTGATTCTCAGAATTTTAGAATTTCTTCTATTATTTCTTCAGTGACTCTGGAATATGCTGTTTAACCACAAAGTGCTCCTATGTTTCTATTGTTATTAGTCTCTAGTATTATTCTGTTATCATCTGGTAATATAAAATAAATTATTTTTATTCTATTGTATTTAAGGCTTGCTTTATGACCCAAAAAATTGTTCCTTTTAGGAAAACTTCCACAGGCTGCTGAAAGGGGTATGTACTATGCATCTGATGGATGTAATATTCTGTAGATATCTGTTACATCTGTTTGAGCTATGATATAGTTTAATTTTTGAAGTTCCTTTGTGGGTCTTTAGTCCCCATGACTTATCTATTGATGAGAATGGGATTTACTTTATGAAACTATGAGCACCATAGTTCAGTGCTTATGCATTTATAATTGTATCTTTTTGATGTATTGTTCCCTTTATTAATACGTAGTGGCCTTTATCTTCTCTGACTAATTTTCCTTGAAGTCAGCTCTATCTGATATAAAAATAGCCATGCTTTCTTATTCTCAGTTTCCCTCTTCTTAATAAATTGACTACCACCATTTTACTTTCTATGTTTGTGTTTGCCATTGAGGTGTATTTCTTGGAGACAATAGACAATCATGCTCTGTATTTTAATTTAATTATAATCAGTAAGATAGATTATAACTTGTAATTGGAGAATTAAGTCTATTTATATTTAGAATTACTACTGACAGATGTTTGTTCATTTTGGTAATGTTCTTTTTTCTAGTTAAAGGTTATTGCTTGTTTTTTGTTTGTTTGTTTTTCCTTTCTCTCCAGTAGTAGAGATTTGGTGCTTTTCTAAATTGGAAATGATTGATTCTTTCCTGATTCTACTTGATTCATTTATTTTTCTTAGGAAATTTATTATTTCCTGCTCTTTCATGGTTTCAACTGTTTTATCTGTCTTGCTTAGGATTCTATTAATTATCTCCTGCAATTCTGGTTTGGTGATTATAAATGTCTTTAGCTTGAATTTGTTCTGATGTGTCTTTATTTCTCCATCAATTAAAAAGGAAAAGTCTGCTAGATACAGCTATCTTGGTTAGCAGTTCCATACTTTTTTGCCCTTTAGAGTTTCTGTTGAGAGGTCTGATGTTCTTCTAATGCATCTGTCTCTTTAAGTGAGTTGAGATTTTTTTTCTCTTGCAACTTTTAATATTGTTTCTTTGTTTTGAATTTTGGGTATCTTGGTTACACTATGTTACAGAGATGTCTCTGATAATGTTTATTTGTGGTTTTAAATGTCTCTTAAGTCTTAGATGTCTACTTATTTTCCCTAGATTTCATATTTTTCTGCTATAATTTTATCGAATAGATTTTCTGTGCCTTTCTTTAGTTTTTATTTCAGTTCCTTCTTCTGCCCTACAGAATTTTAGGTTTGATCTCCTGATCATTTCTCAAATTTCTTGGAAATTGCAGTCATACTTTTCATTGACATCTGAGTGTTGCATTTCCTCTACTCATTCTTCAATCCTTGATATTCTTTCTTCTGCTTAGTCTAGTTTATTTGTAATGATTTCTTAGTGCTTTTTTTCCATTTTCAACATCTCTATTTTTCTAAAACTTTGCTAGTTTTCTCACCCATGTTGATCACTTTCTAATCAAGTTTCTGAACAGATTCATCTACTCCATTTATCTTCATAATCCTATCTACTTCGAAATCATTGATTCTTTTTACAAGTAAATATTTGACTTTTTCCAGCATTTTATGCATTTAATATCTTTGGTTTGGTAGTTGAGGAATTTTATCTTTTGGAGAAGTCATGTTGCTTTGTTTACCATGTTTTTTTTGTGTTCAGTGTTGCAGTTTGTGCAACTGATAGGATGGCCAGCTCTTCCATTTTTATTTAGATGTGTTGTTGTATTAGGCCTTCACTGGAAGATACAATCCCCAATACTACTTAAACAGGAGAAAATAAATTGCTATAGTAGCCATGACACCAAAACCAAGTAGGTAGAGAAATGTGCTTTAAATTGGTTAAAGTCAACTATTATATGACGTAGCATAAGAAACAAAGTGGCACAAGTAATGTAGTGTAGCTCTGAAGTTAAAATTACTTGGGCTAAAAACAGAAATAATAATTGAAGGGTATGGGAAAATGGAAACCATAAAGAAGAATGAAGATTAAATAGATTTTAAAAGTTAAAAGGGGACACAAGCATAGACAAAACAGAAGGGGAAAGCAAGAGATAAATAACTGAAAAATAAAGAAAAACACATAAGTAAAGTTAGTGTTGGGGTCCAGCCCTAATCTGTCAAAGGGTTCATGGAGGGAGGAGTGCAGAATTGAGAAATAATAGGGAGAAATACGGACACATGAGGAGAGAAAGGCAGAGATGCAGGATAGCTTCAGGAGGGCCCTGGGTCAATACCCAGCCACCTCGACTTTATTCATTATGGGCATTTTATACATTAGCAAGGGGAGGGGCAAAAGACGCGCTCTCAAGGTCAAGGTATAAAGTACCACCAACAAGTGTAGACCCTTCAAAATACCTGATAACTACGCCTTTGGCCAAATCATTCTATTATGCAGCCCTGTTGGGTAAAGTAAGCTCAGACTGTCTGACCTTGAGTAAGACCTTACTAAGGAGCCTTTGTGGGCCCCCACAAGTTAGATAACTATGAGAATAAAACTGCTGGGTGGTGGTAGCACACACCTTTAATCCCAGCACTCGGGAGTTAGAGGCAGGCAGATCTCTGTGAGTTCAAGGCCAGCCTGGTCTACAGAGTGAGATCCAGGACAGGCACCAAAGCTACACAGAGAAACCCTGTCTCAAAAAACTGGAAAAAAAGAATAAAACTAAGAAATAAAACCTGGAGCTAGTGGGCAGTTAGCTCAGTGGAGTACTGCTTAGCAAGTACAGAGACCTGAGTTCAATACTATCACCACAAAAAAGTCCTATAACCTGGCTTTGAAAAACAAAATAATAGTAAAAGTACAGCAAGTGGGGATAAAGTAAAACCCAAGGGAACAAAACTTAAAAATGACATATCAAAGCAACTTCTTTCTTAGTTTTCTAATATTGGAGCCTGCCAAGTACATGTGATCACTGGTTAGTTGAAGTTGGAGATTACTGTATCATCTTGTATAAAACTGGCATGGAGCTGAGAAATAACAAGAATTACTGTCTTGGTATGGAAATGGGAAAGGGGGAACACTTATTCACTGCTGGTGGGAGTGAAAAGTAGTGCAGCCACTATGGAAATCAGTGTGGAGGTTCTTCAAAAAGCTAGAAATAGATTTACCACATGATCAAGTTACACTACTCTTAGGCGTATAGCCAAAGTGTCTACTACAGAGATACTTTCTCATTCATGTTCATTGATGTTCTAGTCACAATAGCCAGCATATGGAAACAAAATAGATGCCCATCAACTGGTGGGTCTATAATGAGAATTACACAATGGAATATTATTCATCTGTTAAGAAAATTAAATTATGAAATGTGCAGAAAAATGGGGGTGGAAATAATCATCCTGAGTAATGATATGCAGACAAAAAAAGACAGACATCACTTGATTTCTCTCATATGTGGATGTTAGCGTTGCATCTTTTGGTATGTATATTTCATTTGGAATACTTGTAGAAGTTATGAAACTAGTAAGGGGAGTGAAGGTTAATATTTCAAGGGACGGGAGATAGAATACAGTGGTAGAGAGGGGGAAGGGGGGATAATGGGACAAGAAGGATTAAGTGGGATGGAAGATGAGAGGATAGAGTAGAGGACAGGGTACAGGGAGGGACAACTAACACTGAAGGCATTTTGGAAAAGCCATACGGAACCTACTACTACAGAATCATTCATATATATGGAGAAAGAGGGGGGAGGGGAGAGAGAGAGAGAGAGAGAGAGAGAGAGAGAGAGAGAGAGAGAGAGAGAGAATAAATGGACTTACCCAATAATGGAATGACAATGCCCCTGCTAAACATAAAAAGGTTGCAAAACAAAGCCCAGTGCCTGGAATTGATTATCTCTATTGGCTAGTGAGGCCCTATAGACCTCCAAATATTGCAGGTTATTGCCAATGTTCTTGGTTATCCTCCAGAACTTGATGGTAACATCCTATTGTTGAAGAAACCATATAAAACATGAACAAATGAAGCTGATACTTACATGGAAGATTCATCCCTACTGGCTACCTTTCACATGCAGGGAAATTGCTATTTCATGCTGCAGGATGAGAGCCATAATCAACAATCTTACCGTGAACAGCTGTGAACCTTGACAGATACAGTAATGACTGTCCTAGTGAGATATGTCCATTGGTGCAATAGTCACGTGAATTTTATTGGAGTAACCACTTTATGATTAGATTTAAGGTCTGTTCCACAAAATGGAAACCATATCTGACACCATTATCATGGCTCAGAATCTGTGGTTAAATGGGAATAGCATTGAACTAGTTCCTAATGACTTATAATTATATCCATAGATGAGTACATCTTTCAGCCCTTATTAGAGAAGCTTCTTCTTGCAGTAGATGGCAATTGTCTTAGTTACTTTTCTATTACTCTGACAAAATACCATAAGCAAAGCAACTTATAAAAGAGAATGTTTAAATGGGCTTATGGTTTCAGAGGGTTAGAGTCTATGATAGTAAACCAAAGGCATGGCAACAGAAACAGTTAAGAGCTCACATCTTGATCTGTAAGGAGGCAGAGAGAGCTCACTGGGAATATGAGTCTTTTGAAACCTCAAAGCCTGTCACCAGTGACAAACCTCCTCCAACAAGGCCACACCTCCTAATCCTTCCCAAAGAGTTCCATTAATTGAGGGTCATATATCCAAATATATGAGACTATAGGGAACATTCTCATTCAAACCATCACAGCAATTAGCATAGAGACACAACTGGTAAAAGTGAAGAAAATTAGAGACTATGGAATGCTCAGCCCTAAGTAAGACATCTTTATCACACCTCTCTCCCCAAGTCTTAGAGAACTATGTGGAAGAGGGGGAAGAAAGATTGTCAGAGTCAGGAGTGATGGATGACTATAAGAATATAGTGTTTTCCAAATACAACAGGACAATTGAACTTATGAACTCACAGCAACATACATATGTATGTTACAACATATACATGCACGAGATCCATGGATAATCAAGCCAGACAAAAACCCAGAATGAAGCAAGGAAGTCCTACTACTAGCTGGGGGAGCTATTGACAATTGATAGCTACTGTGAGAATCAGTTTTCATTGAGGGTGTGAATCCTGATAGGGCCACCATGCTCCACGGAGGGCCCCACATCAAAGAGTATTTGGGCAGCACAATCTGGACTCAATGAGTTTTTATAAGAGAGACAACATGAAGTTGGATGGGTAGAGGGATTGGGTAGGTCTGGAAGGAGTTGGAGATTGTTCTCAAAGTACATTGTATGGCCGGGCGGTGGTGGTGCACGCGTTTAATCCCAGCACTCGGGAGGCAGAGCCAGGCGGATCTCTGTGAGTTCGAGGCCAGCCTGGTCTACAGAACGAGGTCCAGGACAGGCACCAAAACTACATGAAGAAACCCTGTCTCGAAAAACCAAAAAAAAACCAAAAAACATTGTATGAAATTCTCAAAGGATTATAAAAAGTTACTGTCTCAATAGTGATACCAATCATTTTATGAATTTCTCTCCCTCAAGTTCCAACAGTTACTTCTTTCCATTGTTAGCTTTCTCCGGTTTGAATACTTTGGGATGGCTAATGTATCTCCTGAGTGTGTTGGGATAAGGGGAATTAGGTAGAGCACTGAGATACATTAACTGTATGACCTGTCCCAGTGCTATTTCTGTGTAGAATTAAACATCCCGTGGAAGGGAGGAGGCCATGGGGAATGTCCACTGAACTTTAGCATTCTCAGTCCTGTGAGAGGAAAATTTTGAATAGCTACTATTCTATGGCTGGGAGTTTTTATTCTATGTAGCTGTTGCACTCCTGCCCAAGAGGCTGGTGCCACCAAGATTTTAGTCCTCATTGCTTGAGTTCCCTGCCACATGAGCTTCTTACTGCATCTGTGTCCAGCCCTCTCATCAACCATGACCTCCTTGTGTAGCCATCTCCCACCCATGGCTTGTGGCTCTGTTTCCCCAGCTTTGTTGGGTTGTGATTGACTTTCATTTCCAGGTACCCAGAGTAGATCAGTCTCTTACAATATATCCTCTCTCAAGATGGTACCTGCTATAAGCCTCCAAGATACAGAGGCTGCCAAAATGGGCTTCTTCTTCAATGTTGATTTGTCACAAAGTAGTCACTCACACCAATTTTCCCAACTGGATTTAAGACTTAGGACAACTTCCGGATGTGGTGGCAAACCACTGTAATCCTACCACTCAGGTGGCAGAGGCTGGTGGATCTCTGTGAGTTCCAGGGCAACCAGGGCTACCTAGTGATAGCCTGTCTGCAAAAAAATAATAATAAAATAAAATAAAATAAAATAAAATAAAGATTTATGACACCTGTGGCTTTGTCTTGTGGCAGGAACTGCCTGCCAGTCTCTTTTTAAACCATGTTTGTCCGGCTTACCTTGCAGAAGAGTATTTGGCTCAATCTCTACCCCACTGCCCTAGAAATCTTGCAGGAATGAATCTTCATTTTCCCTGTATGGTGTTTCTATTATTTTTTTCAGGTCTTTGAGCTAAACTGCGATCTCTATTGTCACTTCTGATGCTCTTACCTTCTCTCTTAGTATAGCATCTTTCTTTTGTTTCCCTGATTTTCTAAATTTTAGCATCACAGAGAGGTGGCTTCTACTCCAACATCTGACACACTCCATCCTATAGTTTTGTAAGGCATTACCTTTATGGAAAATTGGGTAAAAGCTATATAAGGCCTCCTTATATTGTTTCTTATAACAAAATGTGAAGCTACAAAGGTTCCAATAAAAATTTACTTGAAAGAAAAACACATGGGGAGAACATAGCTCAAGGACCACAAGAACAATTACAATTGGAGTATTTTGTATTGGAATATGAATTCAATAAATAACAACTTAAGAAAAAATATAGCATAATGAATAAATAGAACTATGTGATTATATTATGAGCAAAAATAACATTGTTTTAGAAATAATACACAGAAATAAGATTTTATAAAATAGTTATAATTGAAAATACAACTACTGGCATTTATGGGAGTATTGTGGTATTTGTAGTGAATCAACGATTTAAAAAAAGAGAGATTATCCACTCATGTACAGCTGATAGCTATGGAAAAGAAACACAGTCTAACTGGGCTGGTAACAATCCCCAAACTCTCAATGGAGAAACTAGCAAGTTGTATAGAAAATGTATTTAGAAATATAATATAGGAAAATTGCCATGAAACAAGCAAAGAACTGAATCTGTAGAAAGGACCATACTATGCCCTAGACAAATACTTAAAGAGTGGCTGATATCAAGACCCATGGCAAACTTTGGAACATCCAAGATCAAGAAACAAGGTTTCAGATTTTTAGATATTTAGATAGAAAATATGAACTGTTTATATGAAGGAAAAATCAGCCAAGTCTTGGATTACCCAAGTCAAAAGACAATGAAGCCAATATAAAATGTTGAACGTTCAAGTGTGAAGTAAACATGTCATATCTAATCAACCACTTTTCAAATAAAAAGGCAAAAAGCATAACCCAGGGAACAAAGCATTCCTAAGATCTTCTAAGATACCCATCCAACAACAAGAAAAATCAAATTTAAAAATGCCAGAGAAGAGAGTCATGATAAAGGAATAGAATGAAGGTATTGAATTCATTTAAGTAAATAAATATTTATAGTCTATGTACAGACCTTAAATAAATGGAGTAGTGTTGATGGCAGAGCATCATGTTAGAATTAACGCTATTCAAGAAGGAAAGTCATAACTAATAAATACTTGGAATTTGAGAAAGAGAAGGTGAATGTGAGTGTAACAGTGATAATCTTATCTTCCATAGTATGGAGCCAATATATCTTAAGATGATATAATATTTATCCAAAGTTTGGCAATTCCTGTGATTTCAAATGAGACTTCTGCTAAACTCTAGTAAAATTAAATTGACTACTTTTAATAAAACTGGCCTACACACCAAGATTCCATTTCCATAAAAATCATTTTTATCTAGCCATCTATCTCTTTTCTGAATGTGTGCATAAGGAGATGTCTGAAATGGTATTCACTAAATATTAACATTGGTTGATTGCTTCTGTGTGATGATATTTAGGGCAATATTTGGGCTTTCAAATTTTTATAGTAATGATACTACAATTTTAATTTTTCAGAAGAAAACTTTATTTGTTCTTTTTTAATACTAGAATAAAATTTCACATGACATGCTAAAACTTGCAAATGTTTAGTTGACTAGAAATATGGAATGAAATGGCATGTCTCTCTTGTGGGGGAACACACATTTATCAATTAAATAGCATGTAATTAGCACCCACCATGGGCCTGAACAAATACTGAGCCCTGCAGGAAAAATAGAGCTTATACTGTGAAAAGAACTTCCAGTTTAGTTGAACAGAAATGATACCTACATATTAGGAGCAGGTTTCTTATCAAAGGCAGATACGTCAAAGTGAGAACAGCTCAGCTGTCACAATACATAGAATAAATGTATTTATTAAGCATTGTTCAAGGTATGGAAGCCACAAAAAAGCATAAAGCATATTCCCTTAAGGAATTTATAATTCACGTGAGAAGACTAAACATAAGGTATATAATTTTATTATTACATGTATAATATGATAATTGCTAAGATGCAATTGTACAATATGAACAAAAGAGAGAATAAAAGACACCACTGGTACAATTAGTGTAGAAGTGGTGTTATGATTTAAATGTGAAATGTCTCCAACAGGCTTATGCATTTGAACACTTGAGTCCCAGCTAGTGGTGCTGGTTTGAGATAATGTAAAATCTACAATTTAGATCCTTTTGGAAGTAGCACCTCGCTGGAGGAAATGGATCATTAGATATGAGTCTTATGAGTTAGAGTCTGGCCTTACTCCCTGCCTGAGCTGTCCACTTCACTTTCTGGTCTGCACAGATGTGAGCAAGATGCCTCAGTCTCCTGCCCCTTTAGAACCACAATGTCTTTCCTATTATAATAGACTATACACCCTCAAACCATGATCCAGAGCAAGGCCTGCCTCCCTTAAACTACTTCTTGTCAGGCACTTGGCTACAGTGACAAGAAAAGTAACTATTACAAAAAGTAAAGCCAGAAGTCGGGGAAATGACCACAGCTTGAGTTTAACTCTGTAAATGTTTTCTGCCAGACCCCCTCTTACTGTTTCCCACATTTTATATCAATTCCATAATAATTGAGCCTTTGCCACCCCTCAAAATAATAATAATATTTGACAATTCAACTTTTCCAAACTTTGTGTCCCACTGTGCCATGAACTGAACTGGAGATACAAAAATAAAAAAAAAATGTAATTCTTTCCTTAAAGAAGGGAAAGAGGGAGGCAACGGACATTTCTTCAAAGACCTACTTGTGCTGAGCAGTGTATTAGAAGACTCCTGTGGAATTTCACTTTATCCTTCCAACAACCTTAAGAGATAGGTAATGTTTTATTTTCATGGAAAAGGAGTCTGGGTCTCAAGAAGTTCGGCAGCTGGAAGTCACTTGACTATATATCCATATATCTAATAGGAAGGGCAGATGTTAGCAAGCCACAGTAATAATCAGGGATATTTGTCACCAAAATATATGTGTAGAATATTCTTGTATGCTTAGAAAGGTCTTCCCCAAAGTGACTCATCTTTGGGGAATAAGGGAGGAGGTGGAGCTGGAGGGCATTCCCAACCATTCTACAATGTAGAAGAGAATGGCCACCCTGTCCTTTCAAGGCAATAAAGATCAAAGAAAACCCCAAGTTTTCTCTATCACTGACTCCAGTACATGGAAAAACACTTAACACTTAAGAAGAACTGACTATCTGTCGACTGATGAACCACACCAATGACTGAAGAAAACATTATGAGAGGAAATGTTGGAAAAGTAGTTTCATTCATTTAACAGATACTTATTAAGAATTTACTGTATGATAGACAATGCTAATCACTTTTCATTGTATGCCAGACATATTTCCTGACCTTAGGGTACTTATAATATAATAGAAACATAGAAATTTAAATAATTACATAAAATCAGTGGATGGTATAGGACCATATACAAGGGGAACCTTCTTTAGTGGATTGACCACAGAAGACTGTCTAGAACGAAGTTACAGTAAAGGCAAGATTTCAGGATGACAAGAAGTGAAAAAAGTGGATATGTAGAAGACACAAGCTGGATCATTCCTGGGGACAAGCTTTCATGGTACCAGAAGGTACTATGAAAAGCTACCATGCAAGCTTCCAACAGATGGAAGCAAACCACAGTCCTACCCAGCTATGACACCTATGAACCACAGCAATGACCAGAATGGCACAATAACCCTAAGGGTGTAATAGTGGCACATAGACCTTGGTGGTAACCAACAGCTCTTTAATTGTACTGAAGGCCCACAAGTGGAAAATTATGCCTTGTATTGGAAACCTAGCCAACTACCCAGGGCTAGTGAATTCATGAATATTGGAGGAGAACTCACAACCACCACTCTACTAAACCAGCATAATCTCTAAGAATGTTCTAAATTCTTATTCCTAAACCACAGATAAGTGTAGTCCTCACTCCTCATCAAGGAAACTTGTTTTTGCAATAGATGGAGACCATTACAAAAAACAAAACAAAACAAAACAAAACAAAACCTACAACTGATCAAAATGCAGAGTAGTTGGGGCCCAGTCCCAACAGATACATCCATCATCCATAACACAACTCTTACACCTAAAAGTCAGGAATCATCATATAAAAAGGAGTGGAATGATTGTAAAAGCCAGAGGAACAGGAAGCTTGCTGTGAGATTGTCTCCTAGAATTGTCAGGGAAGCTATAAACATAAAGTCTTACCAACATGACTACCAAAACATGATCAGGACAAGGACAACACCAGTAGACATGCTAACATGAAAGAGGAAAAAAGCATAGGAAGCCTCAAGTCTAGAAAAAGAACAACAGGCAACTAAGGAATGCTTATAGCTAGAGAAATAGTCTTTCCCAGGGAAGAGAATGCCAACTGGTTATCTAGTATCAAATGATCAGCCCTGAAAACCTATACATACAAGTAACATTAAATAGACTGAGCAGGATGTATTTTATACTTAGGAGCGTGTGTGTGTGTGTGTGTGTGTGTGTGTGTGTGTGTGTGTGTGT
>CABHPR010133579.1:51996-78241 GCA_902168415.1 Peromyscus melanophrys
GTGTGTGTGTGTGTGTGTGTGTGTGTGTGTGTGTGTGTGTGTGTACTAACAATTAAAGAAAAAGAGGCCAAGTATTTGAATGAGAGTAACGGTTTACATAGGAGGGTTTGGAGAGAGAAAAGGAATAGGAGAAATAGTATAATTATAATCTCACAAATTATTTTTTTAAAAAGTTGGTATGGAGTGGAGAGTTAGATGATATCAGTCAAATGAGTTCTGGGAAGGCACTCTCTAGGTAGGAAGAAATGGATGCAGTTGTAACCCCACTCATCCTCTAGTCCTTCATGTATCCCTAGGCTCCATAGCACTCTAATGTCCAGTAACTGATTCTCTTTAGACATCCAACTCAAAGATTATCTTCTCTCTGAAGCTTCTGGTCTTCCCAAGAATGGCCATTTCATGTGCGGCATGAACACATCATCACCATACCCTATTTCAAGTATCATATCATCAAAATAGCATTAGACTGTATCTCTGGGCCTCCTTACATCTGTATAGGGCCACCTGAACCACATGCCATATTGCTTTGGGCCGAAACAGTTATGAGAGAGTAAGTATTGCCCACTCTGTCTTTCTC
Organism: Peromyscus melanophrys; assembly: GCA_902168415.1. Taxonomy (NCBI): domain Eukaryota; kingdom Metazoa; phylum Chordata; class Mammalia; order Rodentia; family Cricetidae; genus Peromyscus; species Peromyscus melanophrys. The sequence continues at coordinate 52,574 of CABHPR010133579.1, forward strand.
CCAATATTCTACCCAAGTGATCTCAGTGCCCAGAGTGAATGATGCAACAGGTCTTTGTGGAGTGAACCTACCCTTCCTGAGAGTAAGAAATAAATTTTGTTGTGCATAGTCATGGAGATTTGGGAGTTCATCTGTTACAGCAACCAACAATATTCACCACAACTATTACACCATCTTCTACCCTGATTATATCTCAGCACCATTGGGTGTGTGTGTGTGTGTGTGTGTGTGTGTGTGTGTGTGTGTGTGTGTGTTGCTAGGTCTCAGAGCCATTTTTAAGTATTTAGTTCACTGGCTTGTTTTCATGAATGTCTCCCTCTATTAGAAACCTCTCTGAATCTTCAGCAGCTAGCACAGTGCTTAGCCCACACAGATACTTAACTCTTTGTTGAAAGAATTAATAACTGAACACATCATGCCCAACCTTTTGGGCTGTCATGCTCTCCCTTTAAAACCAAGGTCCACACTGGAAAACAATCACACTTTCTGGTTTTCCTTAGCACAGTTTACATTCTCTACAGGAATTTTACTGACTCCCAAGGGAAAACAGAAAATAGTAAGTGTACATAGAGTCGGGTTTCTATACTAAAGCTTCTGAATCCCACAATTCCGACAATGAGAAGATTTCTTTACTGAGTCATCAGACCCTCTCTTGACATAAACGGATGCTTTAGGGCGGTTGTCCCGGGCTTCGCTCTGCTCCCATAGCTCTGGCTTGCATAACTCACTCTAGCAGGCCGGGCAGCAGCTCCCTTTGCAGGCAGGTGACTGAGAGGCTCTGATGAATTGATGCAGCTTGGCAGCGTCAACAGTTCATGTTTTCCTCCTGCCCTGCCCAGCATCCTCCCCATTGTCTGCTCACAAATGTGTCGGGGCCCCAAACTCTACCACCTGTGTCTTTCCATTTCTAACTAACAGCAGCTAAAAACTTCACTCTGCGGCTTCCAATTTCCTAAGCCTTGAAAGGGTTCACACTTCAATTCTGGTGTCTGGCCTGCAGTGACTACCCAGTTCATAGCCAGTTTACTGGAGAGGAATGATTATCACTCTTGAGTCTCCAGAACTGGCCCTGGAGCTTTTTCTATGAGCTCAGGAGAGCGCTTCTTATCTTCCCTTTGCAGGGCACTACACCATACCCGGAACAAGCCTGAAGTGAGAATTTGAACTCTGCAGAGGTATTCGCAGGAATACAAAGATGAAGAGTGTGGTGTTAAACAAGAGAAGAGACACAGAACAAGCTTTAAGCAGTGACTGTGGGAGAGGAAGTATGCTAGGCTGTGCTGACTATGGCTGTGTGATTCACAAGTCTTTGTAAAAAGGAAATTGTTTTTTTCCCCCTGTGTTCACTGGCCGGTAAACAGGACAACATAAGTTAAGTAAAAATATAGAACTAGATTATAGTAAAGAGATCCTCACTGTGTGCATACCATAGGTTAAATGTGGACATTACCCATTCTTTAGGAATAAAGATGATCATGTTTCACTCCCATATGAATACCAACATTTGAGATTTACTCTATTAGTTCGACACAATGTAGTACATGGCGGAGCAGACAACTGCATATTCTGTACAGAATCCTTAGGAGCTAGTTTCATTTCCTGGAATAGACAGCTTAGTTGCTGTTTGTTCAGTAGGTAAGTTCTCAACAAACATTCATTTTTATTTTCATGAAGGCCAAATTATTTAAGGAGATAAGACTTGCCAATTCAGGATTAACTGAGGAGACTGCACCCACATGCCCCAAAGTTCAGATGGTGAGGGAGAAGACTGTGCAAACATGACAAATACGCAATGCATGTACTACAACTCCTTTTACTTCACCCCTTCAGACATTGCTAATCAATCCTGGCACTCTAAGATCAGGTCCATGGACAGCCTCAGACTCCTCAGCATATCGTGCCAAGCAATTCCTACCACTTAGTTGCATGGTAAAATATATTTGCCATCTTGAACTTAGGTTCCCTTGGATAAGAAGAGATTATGAATAAAGGCCTGAAATAAGAGTAAGACATTTGTAAATTGAAAAAAAAATCTCTGAATATACTATGACACACATACACACTCATTTATGACTAAGCTTATTAAAGGATTTTTCTAAGGATATTAAGTTTTATTAAAGATACATAAATGACCCATAAGGGAAAAAGATACATGTAGGTTCTGGAGAAATTAGTGTGCATAGGCCAGATTTCTTATATTTCTGAATCTGACCATGTATATTCCTCATTCTTGAAATGACATTTTCATCCCTCACCTTTCTGAGGAGTGTCTACACATGCCTCAGAATCCAGCATAAGCTTGACCTTCTTTCTGAGGTCTCATTCCCCCTTTCCCCTATTCCAAAGGGGGTTAATTATCTCTAAGTTATTTTTCTCTGTCTCCTTTTGCTATGATCTGACCATGAAATGCCTCCTATGTTGGGAACATATACTGGGGGTTTGGTTGGCAGCTGATGATGGGTTTTGGGAAAGTGATTGAATCAGGAGAACTCTGTGTAAGTGTTGCAGGCTGAGGGGAAAGGTTTCCCCAATGCAAGTGTTACAGCTCTGAAGTGAAAGATTTCTCCAATGCAAGTGTTAAGGTTCTGAAGGGAAAGGTATCCTGGCAGCAAGAAGCCAAGGAATACTACAAAGTCACACTGCACAACAAACCTCACACAAGATTTATTGGGAAAGACACAAGAGAGTGGCTGCCTCTGCTTAGGAGAGAAGCAGCAGGAAAATGAGCAGGAGGCAGGCTTTATATAGTGTTTCTGGGGGGTGTGGCCTGATCTAGGTTTCTTTTTTCTCTGTAAGGTGGAGTTTTGCTACCTGCATCTCAAGGGGCTGGAAGTGGCCATTAAAGTAGTTCGGGGGCAGGGTTTCTGGCCATTTGTGCCTTAAGGGGCTTACACTCTGCCTTCATCAATGGATTCAAATCTGAATGGAATACTGAATCTTGCCTGTGCCCTTTCCTGTTTCTCCTCCTCCTCCTTCTTCATGTCTACCTTAAAATAGACACATGCTCTTACTGAGGCAGGAGAGAAGTACATGGAATTATGATCACATAGGACGAAAAACCCAGGAGAGGGAGGAGGCTCTGCTCATGGGACCTGATCTACTTCTGTGGCTGAGAAAGTCAGCAAACCCCAAACCCCACTGATAAGGATCTAACATCCACTGAGAATATATGTTTTTTCTAAAAGGCGTCTTGTTAAAGACAATAAATAAATTGTGTTTACTTCAGGCCAGATGATACATTCCCAAAGATCTCAATCAAGGATGTTAAAGATAATAATTAAGCCACACTCACTTAGGACTAAAATGATGAATAACCTTGTGTTCATAGACTCCCCTTAACCTCTCTTAGGCTTAAATGATGCCCCTCATAAATCCACCTTACAACTTCGTTTACTGGGAAAAACTCCTTAAACTTTTAATCTTGCTACAAAGTATACTCTTTGTACAATGTTAGGAAGAAGGAGGGTGATTTCTCAGCAACTTTTAGGGATAAAACTTGAGAGCCAAGAAAATGTGATATACAGGTAACTATTGTAAAGAAACCTGCATGTGAGTTTCTCAAAGAAGCCTATGTTTGTTCTAAAGGGTATGCTGCCCCTGCCCCCTTTTTGTCTTTCTCCCTCCCTCCTTCTCCCCCTCCTCTATCTCTGACCTCTCTTAGTGCCTTTATTTCTATTTTTTAAAAAGCCTCTGCTTTGTATTTGACTATCTCTAAAATAAATTTCTTTCTTCAAACAATGAATCTCAATTTAGAGTGGGTAGGGTCTCCAAAAAGAACTCTCCAGGAAGCTGCGGCTGTGTTGTGAAGCTGTGTTCCTGTTGTCAGTGACTCTACCGCCAGGCTAGTCATCCTCACCTAGAATCAACAGAGCCAAGAACCTTTGCACTGAAATTTATAAACCAGGGAGCCAAAATATCCTCCTCCCTTACGTTGTTTACATCAAGCATTTTGTCAGTGTTGAAAAGTCTAATAGCATACATGTTTATCACATACTTACTATAAGGCACATTCATCCTCTTCATCACATCTATTAATGACTGGGGTTCCACAAAGCTCTTTTCCCATGTCCCCTCTTTGTTTTCTTCCTAAACTCTATTGTTAAGCTATCCTAACCACCTTTGCGGCTTCAATGACCAGCCATATTTATCAGAAAGCCCACATGTGCTGGATAGTTGTGTGTCAACTTGACTGAAGCTAGAGTCATTTGGGAATGGGGAACCTCCATTGAGAAAACGCCTTCATAAGATCGGCTACAGGCAAGTCTGTAGGGCATTTTCTTAATTAGTGATCAATGGGCAAGAGCCCAGTCCAGTGTGGGTGGTGCCATCCCAGGGCCAGTGGTTCCGGGTTCTATAAGAAAGCAGACTGAGCAAGCCAGGGGAAGCAAGCCAGTAAGCAGTTCCCCTCTGTGGATTCTGCATTAGCTCCTGCCTCTGGGATCCTGCCCTATTAGTCTTCCTGTCCTGACTTCCTTCAATGATGAACAACAATGCTGAAGTGTAAGCCAAATAAACCCTTTCCTCCAAGTCACCTATGTGTGCATGAAGTTTTCATCAAATAACCCTAACACACCCTATCTCTTGCCTGATCTTTAGTTCTGCATATCTCTATATACAGATCTATTTGAATGTTTGTAGGCACTTCAAAACCAAAGCACCTAGATATGTATTATCATTTTTTTCACCCTATATCTGCCCTTACTGCAGTGCTCCCTTTCTTAGTACATGGTATTACCATCCACCTAAGAGGCTAAGTTAGAAATCTGAAAACTCTGATTCCTTCTTTCTCCTCGGTCCCCATATCTGATCAATGGTCACCCTAGTCCTGCCAATTAGGGCCATTTAACACTCGTGCATTGTTCCAATTTGTTCTATCCCTGCTGCCACCATCCCATCCAGAGCATGCCTAGCTCTCATTTCCATCTCATTGTGGGCCTTCCAAATGGATTTATTTGCTTTAATCCTAGGTCCAATCTATTCCCCTATACAATAATAAGAAAGAATACTTTTTTGGTCATGCTGGGGATAAACCTCAGAAGCTCATGCATGTAAGGCAATATTATATCACTGAACTATACATTGAACTTAAATTATTTGTTTAGGTGCCTAGCTTTTCCACTAGTCTGTGAACTTCCTGAAGCTAGAGACTGTGACTGTCTTATTCTCATGTGTACATTTAAATGCGTAACACAGTACTTAGTAGATAGTAGTTGTTCTACTGAGTGGTTGAAAGTCCATGGACATGTTTGGTCTAGACTGGGCATTAATTTGGAGAGGTGAAAAAGAAGCCCTGTATTAGTTACTTCTCTGTTGCTGTGACAGAATACTCTGACAAGAAAACAACTTAAGGGAGAAAGGGTTTATCTAGCTTATAGGTCCAGAGGGCTAGAGTCCACTATGGCAAGGAGGGCATAGCAAGGCATCAGGAGCAAGAAGCTGGCTGATCACATCTTCATCCACACACAGGAAACAGAGCAAGAGAACAGGAAGTGGAGCAAGGCTAGAAACCCTCAATTCCAGCCCCCAGTGGCATACTTCCTTCAGCAAGGCTACATACACCTCCTAAAGGTTCCATAATCCCCCAAAACAGAACCGCCAACTGATTCCCAAGTACTTAAATACATAAACCTAGGGCAGACTTTTTCCAATCAAATCACCTCTTTGAAGTAATGTTTCTCTATACACGTTGTTTGCAAATGTTAATGTATGACCAACAGGCAATTGCCTTAGAAGCAGAACAATAGATGAGAAGCAAATTGTTCCCTGATATGTTGAGAGCAAGGCCTGACTCAGGAAACAACAGAAAGAATCAGGATTGAATTAGCTGAAACAAAAGATTAGCATGAAATACCCTCGGGGGACCGAGGAGTGGGCAGGTAGGAAAAAGAGTGAGTGGTGAGCTAAGACTGATAAGCTAGAACAAGTTATGGTGTTTAATATTTTATAAAACCCTCCACGTAGACTGTTCACTGACTCCTCACAAAAGCCTACTAGTCTAATTGTTGTTATGAACACTCCCCCTCTTCAATTTTAGCACAGACGAGGCTCAAAAAGCACAGCAAGTTAGCCAAGTCCAATAGCAATCTAATAACAAAGCCAGGACTCCAATTGAAGTATACTAATTCCGGTAACCTGTACTCCACAGCCTGAAGTACCTTGGTGCCAGGGGAATTGGAAAAAGTGAGGTAGCCATGGCATCTGAGGCAGTTTTTGCCTTCCGGATGACCCACATACAAACCTCCCCTGACACTACAACATCCTAGGACTACATTCAGCATGCTTCATTTAAATGACGTTTACTTTTCTCTCCGTTAGTGTTGCTCCTGTATTTTCTAACTTGCAGTACAGCAGCCTTACTGAACAGCACAAAACAGGCTATGTCTGGGAAGCGGGGACTAGCCAAAGCAGCTGAGTGGGAAAGGTAGTGCAGACAGGAAGCGCCAGGCCTGCAACTCTTCCTTCTCTTCAGAAAAACCACTCAGCTTCTTCAAAGTCTGTCCTTGTGAGGCCCAGAACCACACAACCAAAGAGGAAATTTCTTTTAAGAAAACTAGAATTCCCCCAGCCACAGGGTGCTCAGAGCCCTGCAGTGGCCATTCAAACGAATAACAGACAGCAAACAGACCATAAACATAGACAGAAGAGACACAAACAAAAGTCATGAAGCTTGAATGGCCTCATTTCTCAGGCAGCAGAGGACAAGGCAGAGAGCCTAAGGGGAATTAAAGGAGAAAACACCTCAGACTATGAGATAGGCTAAAAATGGTCCCTAACAGTGTTTCCACATAACCATCCTCTGAGCCTGTACAGGTTGCTTTATGCCAGAAAACAAGGTTGCAGATGGTAGTTAAGTATCATGAGCTCAAGAGATTATCCTGAATTATCTGGATAAGCACTAAATGCATCATATGTCCTTCTAAGAGAGAGGCGGAGGGAACTTTGACATGCAGATAATAGGAACAGGCAGTGCAACCATGGAGACAGAGATGGAGTGATGTGGCCACAAGCCAGGAGATGCCAGCAGCCACCAGAAGCTGGAAGAGATGAGAAGCAGATTCTCCCCTAGAGCCTTCAGAAAGAGCATGGTCCTGTCAATGCCTTTATTTCAGCCCAGTGATAGGGATTTTGAATGTCTGGCCTCCAGAAGTATGAGAAAATAAATGTGTGTTGCCCTAAGCCACCAAGTTTGTGGAAATTTGTTACCACAGCCAGATGACACTAAAACAGATGCTCTTTGACTTACAATTGGATTATATCCCATCAGACTTCTGATTTCAAAATATTGTTAAGCTGAAAATATATTAACTGCACACACCCTACTGAATGTTACAGATTAGCAACACAGTACATTATAGCAGTGGTGTCCAACCTTTTGATATTGTGACATGACTCTATCATCTACAAATACGTTGGATCACATTCATAGCTATCATGGGACACATGGACCCCATTGGCCACTGGTTGGACATGTTCTCAAGCTGTCAATTGTTCACTCTTGTTATTTTATCATTCTGCCCAGCATCACAAGAAGGCAGTATAGTGCATATTATTAGCTTAGGCAAAGATCAGGAATCAAAGAATGATTTCTACTGAATGTGTATTGCTTTCACACCACTATAAAGTAAAAAAAGCCAAAAGTCAAACAATTGTAAGTGATGGACCATCTATATGTATGTATATATATATCTGAAGATGTGACTGCTCCATGGTATGGTTAAGGGAAAGGTTTTTATTGTAGATATGAGAGAGAGGATAGCCAGAGGCATCTGGAAGAGTCCAGAGCAGAGAAAGAAAGCAGTAGACTGAACATGGCCAGCAGACTGGATCTGGCCAGGAGAGAAGCAGGAGGAGAGAGAGAGAGAGAGAGAGAGAGAGAGAGAGAGAGAGAGAGAGAGAGAGAGAGAGAGAGATGGGGGAGGAACATAAAGAGAGGGAGAGAAAGAGTGAGCATATCAATAATAGCAAGGGTATAAGGAGAATGAATAGCTAGGGTGAGGGAAGCCTGTGAGCTGGAGGGAGTTTAGGGAAGGGGAGAAAGTGAGAAGGGCTAAGATACTAGCATGAACTTTGAAACTTCTAGCAGGTACTTGTGATACTGAGAGATCCTGGAGGCCAGCATGTGCTTTGGTATGCTCATAGGCACCATAAGTAGCCATTTGTCCTTTCTTCCAGTTATAAGGGAAATGGCTTCTTTTGGTAGAGAGGAACCAGCTTCACAGGTTCCTGAGGAATGCTGGCTTTTATCTACCCACCAGATATCCTCCTTTAGTTGTGCCCATTTCTGGATATTTAGATTGCCATTTAGAGTTTGGGGGATTGGAGTCTCCTTTGTACCTAACACTATTAAAAGTGCAAAGCATGTTCAGGCACTTTTTAGTCTGTCATCAGTATAGACTATGCACAGTGAAGACAGATGCCCAGACTCTTTATGCTTTCTAACCTTCCCATCAGGGAATAAATCTGGGGTCACTTGTCTTTGTTTATTGTCCCAGAGAGATAGATAGACATCCAGTGGTTTTTTGTTTGTTTGTTTGTTTTATTTGTTTTTTTTTTCAGAAATACCTACAAAGCAAGATTTGGGTTAAGTGAAAATTGATGAGGTAAGAGTGAAATCAAAGTAGGATGGTGGGATCTGTCTGCATTGAAGAATTCTGGGAGGCAAGGTTCAAGCTGCATTGTAAACCAGGCCATAGCATATAGAAGGTGTGGATGGTGATAATGCCAGAAATAGGCATATGAAGTCAGGAGACACAACCAGTTTCACTAATAAATGAAGTAGTAAAATACAATGTAAGTCAGGGACCCAGTGACAAGGTTTAAGAATGTCTGGCTAGCCACACAAACTTAATAGTAGAGAGTCCACGATGGAGTGGCCATGAGCCTGCCTCCAGGTTGTATATTCTTCTCTGCAAAGGTCAGGATGTGTCCCTCCATATGAGATTGAAGCAGAGTCCACAAATATCAAAATAGCCAATGCCTCATGGCAGGTCTGTGTGTCAGTCATTGTGCTAGGATGGTTTCCGTGTGTTAAGACCTCTCATCTTCACCACAACCCTGTGAGAGAGGTACTTTGGGTATTTCTGTTTCAAAGACAGACCGTGAAGTGTGGGGAGGTTATATATCTATTCCAAATCCAAGTACATAGAAGTTAATAAAATAAAATCTGTTATTCAAAACCAGGACTGTCTGCCTCAAGGACCATTTTGTGGGTGAATCTGAAGAGAAAATTTTGGAGTTTTAAAAAGTGTCTCTGCCTAGACCCTATCTTCAGAGTGTCTGACATAAAATCTGCTCATCAATTTAGGAAGAAATAGTCTTCCTGGGTGAAATATCAGCCAGAGTAAAGAACTACTAGGTCTGGCTATTTTGACTATATATATATAAATTTTAAGATGGTTCCTTAGCATATAACACAGGCTAGCCTGGAACTTGCTATGTAGCACCAGGCTGGTCCAAACTCATCCAGTTTGATCTACTGCTAAGGTTTCAGGTGTGGGCTACTCATTTGGCTTATCTTGAGTTCTTGTTTCATTTGGATTCTTCAAGAGAGGAGTCCATGCTATTGAAACAACTCCCTTATGGAGAGAACTCCAGGCTAAGCTAGAAGACATAGTAATAACCAAAATGATGATAATAATGGTTCTACTAGCTCTGTATAGTTGTGCGGGCTTCTTTATTTCCAAATAGCTTTTTATCCAAGTCTCTTCCATTTATCCCCACTAAGTGACCCTGGGAGGTGACGTTGTTAGCTATACTTTATAGATTCTTGCACTGAGGCTCAGAGAGGTCAATGAATTTATCCAAAAAATCCCACGGTTAGTGAGCGGAACGTCAGTCATCTGAGTTCAAACTCCTGACTCTCAGTTAGATCACATGTACATCTATCCTGGCTACAGATGAGCAGAGTGGCAGAAGGCAGACAACAGCCATGTGTGTCTTCCAAGCATGCCCCCTCTTTTCCCTGGCAGCAGCCCCTGCTCCAGTCCTTGTCTTCTTTCAGCTGGGTAAAATAGCTTTGTGTGATCTCCATCTCTGTTCCCAGCACTCTGTTTTTTCAAGGTCATGGATTCAACGTTATTTTCTCCTTTGTAATGGCATAAACAACATCAACATAAAGACAAAGGAAAGGAAAAATTGCTGACAATACTGTTACCACAATGAGTCATATGTTTCCATTTTTTATGTTCCCCTCTCCAGGGCTTGGTTATATACATAGCTCATTTTCACATAATTGTAATCATAGCATGGACACAAATTCATATTCTGTGTGCATTGTTTAGCATTATATGATATTTATTTGCTGTGTTGTTACAGTGTATTCATCATGATCATTTTAATGGCCACATAATATTCCATTAAATGGTTATAACATCATTTACTTATTTCTATATTTCACTGCTATAGATGATGTTACAATAAACATAGAGCCCCCTCCTTCATTTGAATGGTTTCCTGAACTTTGTATCATGTCAAAATGCCTCTTCTCATTTAGTCTCCTATTCAGGCTACATTGATTCAGTCTACAAACATTGGCAAGGCATTGGAACCTATGCATAGAAGAGCTGGGCATGGGCCCTGGGCTCAGCATAGTGGTACAACACGCACCCTAGTAATCAATTACATTGTTCTCTAAGTCAGTAGTGTCCAGTGGAGGAAGCAAAACCTTCTGCCTTTTCTCCTCTATTTGATTTTTCATTGTTGTCTTGCCAGGACTTTGCCTTCTGTCTGGCAGCTCCAATTAATCTCATTTGCCCAGTCTCATCTTTCTTTTTTGGCTGGCCCCTCATCTCTCTTTTCCCAAGCACCCTTCCTTAGAGCAAACTGCCATAATTGAACGTTGGAATGCGTATCCCATAATTCACAAATCCCATTTCTTTCTTAATGCAAATGTGTCCAGCTTCTATATCCTCCAAGAAGACTTCTCTAAGAAGTTTGCAAAATTGGATACCTTAGGTCAAAGTTGGCTGTGCAGTTTTCTGGCTTGGTGGGTGTTTTTCAGTTGATGGGATTGGAATGTCCATGAACTGGGCATCCTCTGCTTCCCCGAGCTCATCCCTAGCCACTGTCTCACACTGTCAGCAATATTCAGGTGCATTGTTTTCTGCTTGCTCCTCACTGCCATTGCACACTACACCCTCCTCCACTAAATCAGGTGCATTGTCCTTTTTCATTCCCTGACCCCTCTCTAGGGAAATTCAACAGCTCTATATTCCAACCTTTACAAACGCTCTTGTTTCTTAATGTGTGTCTGTTTATCTTATTCATTTATTCAGTCAGATGACTGCTCAGATAAAGGAGATACCTCGTGCCAGGTGGATCCTGACAGGTTGTTGACCACTAGCATTTATCTCTCTCTCTCTGCGTCCTGACTGTGGCTACAATGTGATAGTTGCATCAAATTCTTGCCACCATGGTTCCTCCACCATGATGGACTATCCCCTCAAACACCCATCCTTCCCTAAATGTATTTTCCAGGTATTTTGCACAGAAACAAGACAAGTAACTAATACATATATTTAACAGAATTGCTGGACCAAGTGGAAACTCTGTGTTTAACCTTCTGGAGAACAGTCAGGCTATCTTCCTAAGTACTCTGTATCATTGAAATAGTGCCATGTTCCTGTTCCTATCAGTGTTATTTCACAAATCCCTAGCTCAGATTTCTCTTGGAGCTGCCTATGAACTGCTCTCCCTGAACACAGCAAGAATTCTTAAACCTAACATTTCAAAATGTAATTGATCTTCTGTTGCCTGACCCCATACTATATTTCTTCTCTCTCCCTCTCATGTTACCTACCTCAGTATGTAATAGGTTAATCTACCCAGATGCCCAAGTACCAGCCAAGCATGAGACTCTTACCCCTCCCACAGTCTGCAGTCTTCAAACTCAGTTTCTCCCCCCCTGTCTCTCTTTCCTCCTTCCTCTCCCCATTCCCCAGTTGGGTTGACAGAGCACTCACTCTGCAGCCCAGGTTGGCCTCAAACTCATGATCGTCTTGCTACTGCTTTGCAAGTGCTGAGATCAGACATGTGCCACCATGGTCTGTTATATCCAATTTATTTCTAAGCCCCAAAGGTTCAGTCTTCCCAACAACTCACTAATGCAGCTCCGTTTCTTCAACTCCAGTCACCACTGATCCAATTAGTCTAATTTTTTCCCAGAATGTCTTTCTTCTAACCTTTAATTTCACTCCCCAGATTAGCCTAAATACCACAGTTATCATGGTAATTTACTTTTTAAAAATACGTATTTGGATGTGTATGCTGTTTTACCTGCATGTATATCTGTGCACTGCTTGCATGCTTGGTGTCCACAGAGGTAATAAGAGGGCATCAGGAGCTGGAGAGTTAGTTCAGCAGTTGCATGGTCTGCACTTCCCAAGGTCCCAGGTTCAGTTCCCAGCACCCGCATGTAACTCCAACTCTAGGGGACTTGACACCCTCACACAGACACACAGGCAGGCAAAACACCAATACACATAAAATAAATAAATTATTTAATGTAAAATGTAAAAAGAAGAACAGGGCATCACATTACCTTGGACTGGAGTTACAGACAGTTGTGAGCTGCCATGTAGGTGCTGAACCTGAGTCCTCTTGAAGAGCAGCCAGTGCTCTTAACCACTGTGTCATCTCTCCAGATTAGATAATCCACTTTCTTAATCAAAATTCTTTGATAATGTACATATATACCATAGGCTGTGGGATAAAATTGACCTTCTTTGCCTAACAGGGTAGCATATAATGCCTCAGCCATGTTGAATGAGGTTTGTTCTCTCAACCTTCTGGGCCTTGGGTATGCAGTTTCTTCAAATTCTTTTCCCAAGCCTCTTGTCTACCAAACAAATCTTTCAGAGCCTATGTCAAATGTACCTTTCTCTATGAAGCCTTTCCTGGCTTAGTGGACAGTGGTCATACTATCCTTGTGTTCCCACAGAGCTTGTACAAACACCTAGGACTTTCTTAGAGACTTCATTGTAAAGGATGCTTCCTAACCTATCTTCTTTTCTATCTATACCATAAAATAACAGAAGGCAGTGATCATTTCCCATAGAATTCTTTAGCCCCTAGCATAGTGTGGAGCACAAAGGTTTATTACTGATGTGGAGGGGGGGGGGGGAAAGAATAAAGTAAACTTTATTGTGTTTATTGGTACTTTATTCATCTTCTGTGGTCCAAGAATGTTTTTTTTTTAAAAACTTTATATCTCATTTAATCCTCACTTAATCTTCTATTCGATCTGTCTGTTGAGAAATGGGGCTTTATGGGACTAGGTAACTTGTGGGCTATCGTGTGTGTGTGTGTGTGTGTGTGTGTGTGTGTGTGTGTGTGTGTGTACAAAGGCAAGTGTGAGAGGATGAAAAATACTCAAATCTCTCTAGGAGTAGTGTTTTACGACCAGAATCCTCACCAGCTTTCCCCCCAGTGCGAAGTTACTACCACTGAGCAACATTCCCAGCTCTTACCAGCTTCGTCATAGTGTCCTGTCTACAGACCACATCCCTCTACATTCACTTCTCAAAAGGCAAAGCTACAAGAACCTTTAAATCTCATCAAAATGACGCCCCCCCCCTCTCCTGAGATCTGTCTCGGGCTCCATCTCTTCAGTCTGAGACTTCAGCTGGGCCTACCAAGCCTTTCCCATTCCTCTCCTCTGGATAGTTAATAAACATTCTAGTCATATTGGTCTTTCTGTAGCCAAATGTTTTTCAATGGAATTGATCTAAGACTAAATGATAATTTTCTTTATTATTTTTTATTTTTGTATATATGTGAATGGTATACATATGTGTATATTTGTTTTCCCATATATATGAGTACCCATGTGTGTATGCATGCATGTGTGTATCTATGTGTACACATGAATACAGAGGGCTCAAGTTGATGCTGAGTGCTTTCTTCAATTATTGTATGCCTTATATATTGAGATAAGGACTTTCAGTTAAACCCCAAGATCACCATAGCAGGCTTGCTCTGGCCTCTATCTCTGCCTCCTGTGCATTGAGATGGCAGACTGGCCTCCAGGCCCATTCAGTGAGAGGGGTTGAACTACGATCTTTCCCCACTGGGCCTAGAAACAAATGAGTTTACCATTTATGGTGATTCTTTTTCCTGGTAGATTTCAGATGGGCCCGGCTGGCACAGATTATAGGGCACTCCATCCCCATTCTTATTTTTGGCCTTGGTCCTGTCTGACTTGGATGCTGGACCATTTTACTCAGACTTGTTACCTGGAAAGTCTGGCTTGGTGCCACTACTCAGCCTGGTAGGATTCCCTGTCCGTTCCAGAATCTGCTTTATCCATCTAGCTTTGCCAGAGGACTGGGCAGTATCGCTCACTACATTATCTTTTGGCTCTACAAAACTCTGCACTTGCCCAGGGTACCTTTTTTGGCTCGTGAGAGAATTAGTATCTTTCCATGGGTAAGGATGGCACTTTTCCCTCTGTAGCCCAAAAGAGGCCCCTGTTACACTTCAAACTGTCTAGCTAGCGTTTCCATAACTCTTCTTAGCTGGCTCAGCGAGAAAATTACAATGCTAAACATGTATGAAGATATCATAATAGAAACCATTAATTTTTATGCTAATCATAACAATAATAAAAAATAAAAATAAATAAAATGTTATTTTCTTTGTTTTTCATTGCCTGTTTCTTTTTTCCTAATTTTTACTTTTTTTTTTTAATTTTCCGGAGCTGAGGACCGAACCCAGGGCCTTGTGCTTGCTAGGTAAGCACTCTACCACTGAGCTAAATCCCCAACCCCCTAATTTTTACTTTTTTGAGATTATAATTTAATTACTACATTTCTCCCTTTTCTTTCATCCTTTCAATATATACCTCCCCACTGTCCTTCAAACTCATTGACTCTTTTTATTGTTACTGTTATTTATTGTTATTGCATGCGTATACGAATTTGTGTATACAAGGTTGCTTGTATGTATGTTTTCAGGCACTGGACAACCAATTGGTGTGCTCTTCCCTCGGGAGGACCATATTTTCTGATCTCAGCTTTACTCAATTGCCTGTAATTCTTTGTGTATTTGTTTGTATCATCCTTATTCAGCTCACATTTTGGGCAGTCATATTGGTGAGACTTTGAGGGTATAGCTTCTATTTTGACTAGGAGACATAATCTTACAACAAAGTTCCTGATCCTCTGGCTCTTCCAATCTTTCTGCCTCCTGTTCCCCAGTGTTCCCTGAGCCTTAGGTGCAGGAGTTGTTAGTTTTGTAGATGGATGCCTTGGCACTGGGCTCCACAACTCTGCATTTGATTGGTTGTGGCTTTCTGTAGTGGTCTCTGTCTGTCGCAAAGAGAAGTTTCCTTGATGAGGGGTGAGGACTACACTTACCTGTGGGTATAAGGACAAATGTTTATAGATTGTTGTTAGGGATTATGCTGGTTTAGTAAATTAGTGGTTGTAGATTCCCTAATAACCGTGATTTCACTAGCACTGAATAATTAGCTGGGTTTCCAGTACCAGGTGTGATATCCCTCTTGTTGAGCAGGTCTTGACTCACATTCAATAGGAATTCCTCCATTCATAGGCTCAGGGACCAAGTCAACTTTATGCTTTATGATCCCATTCCCTCCACATCATTTGTGGCTTCAGGATTCAGTACTCTGTTCCCAGTTAATCCAATTAAAGTCACTCTCTAGAACCTGAAACTGGTACTGGGATACATAGCATGGCAGCCAGTCACTAAAGCTGGGTCCTCATGAGTAATAATGCATTAACGAAGAGGGACCACCCACTTCTGTTTGGGGCTGCAGAACAGTACTGATTCTTGCCCTTATTCACAACCCCTCCTTCTATTCCTTGCACCTAAATGAGGCTTAGATATTGACATGTAACCAGTGAGGCATCAGGACTACAAATGGTCCTCCACTTACAATGTTGGCTGTTCTGCTTTGTATAGTACAAAAGGAATACACATTCAGTAAAAAACATACTTCCAATTTTCATCTTTTCTGGAGCTAGTGATATGCCATGTCATAGCGATATTACCCTGTCAAGATGCTGGGCACTGACCTAGTTCCCAGACAATCATACAATCACAAGGCTAAACAATTCACACTCCACCGTCTAACATGTTGCTAAACCATTGTTCAATAGGTTAGATGCATCAAGTGTGTTTTTAACTTTTACAGTGTCTTCAATTTATGGTGGGTATATCGAGCTATACAACCATTTTAAGTTGAGTAGCATGGGCAGGTCTACCCTTCTGTGACACACTGCTATCCTTGGCCTGAAAAGATTGTTTTTATTGCTTATGCCAAGGCTGACCCATAATAGTGTTTGCCTGGCTATTCTTTTAAGAATGACTTTGAAGTAGAATCAGCACTGAAATTAGGGTTAGATTTCTACTATGGTGAAGGGGTGGACAGTCACATTATTTGACAGGTATTTTAAAACCTTCTCTGAGCTAATATCTGGGACCACTCCTGCCTATGAGCCTATGTGGCCTCTTTCTGAAGTGTTTGCCTAGTTCATAAGCTGTGACCTTGGACAAATGCCCCCCTTTTCCGAGTTCCAGTTCCTTGAGTGTAAAACAGAGGCTGGGTCAGACAATCACAAGGTCTCTGCTAGCTCTGTGAATCTCGTCAGCCTCCTTCAAACAGCAGACACCCTGTCTCTTCCTGTTCACCCCCCTGTCCTTCCCCCACACAACAGAACCCACTGAGTTCTAGTGTCTTCTTTGGGAGGTATCTCCGGTTCACTGTTCATTGGCAGTGTTGAGAGGATTGACAGGCTTTGAGCCCCACCAGTCACCAGCCCCTTTCCTGCTCAAGTTATGAACTCCACCCATTTCCCCAGGGTTTCTTTGATGATTCATTCAGGTCCCCCCCTCTTATCCTTGGGAATGACCTTCCAGAATTTTATCTCTTCAGTTTTGCAATAGGAAAACACTTCACATGCTGAGTTTTAGGAACAGACAAAATCCATCAATGGCAAAAAGAGTTGCTTTCTCATGCCCTCCCTCCTCTGGCCCTGTCTCTATCTCTACATCATGTACCACTCCAATCAGGTTCACACCCCAGCCATAGGCTGCAGCTGCCCCCCCTTCAAACAATCCTGCCTTCCCCCAAACTTTCCCTGTTCAGCCTTGGCTGCCTCAGCTTATTCCTTTCCCCTTGCTAGGCTCTTCCTTTTGTAGTAACCCAGTTACCATGTCCCCTCCCTGCCACCCAGCTCCAGCCCCATTGCCCCCTTCATGGGCCTCTCCCTCGGCAGCTGCTACAGACTGAATAAGCACAACAAAAAACTTACCACATGCATTGAAATGGAGCTCTCCTTGGACAACTGCAGCTTTCCCTGGGCAGGATTTCAGTCTGATTTTCTCAGGGTTCCCATAGAGCCTGAGTTCCAGCCCAAAGCTCCCCCACAGATGTCTGGGCCTGTGGTGAACCAGAGCCCTTTGCTTTCTGGCCAGTTCTGAAGGACCAGACTCCTCCCACTTCAAACGTCTCTGTCCACTGTTCATGAGCCTAACAAACAGCGAGGGCAGAGGAAAGTCAGCCAAACGGGGCAGGGAGGCAGCAGTCTGCCCCAAGAGGGGTTGTTTAACTCAGAACCTGGGCCCCCACGGCAGGGATCCAAGCTCCCCTCGCTGAAGCAGAAACCAATCTTGCAAATAAACATATAAACAATGATTACCAGTGAGTCAGGAAGGGCTGTTAAGGGCTGGAGAGCTCTGAGCTGTCCCTGGCACTTACCCCAATGCTTAGGCCTCAGTATTGCCCAGGAGGGCCTGGAAGTGGGATTTGGTCTCCAAAACCTAATCTCCACCCAACCTCTGAGCAGCTGAGGATGATGGCTGGGGCCTCCCTGTCAATCATTGCCTCTTTCTTCCTGGCCTCTCCATCTTGAATCCCACTCCAGCTCATTTTGCATTGCAATCCTGGGCTCTTGCCCATTTCTACTGTGTATCTCTGCCATCTTTTGGCCGTCTTTCCTCATCCTCAACCACATTTTAATACCCACAAAGTGCATTTGCCATAACGTTCCCCCCTATATGGGTTCCCTTTCACTAGGAATTGTGAAAATGACCACAGGGAACACTTCCCCTCCTGCCCTTCTCTAACGTTTCAGCATCCTTGGCATATAGTTTAAGTTATCTCAAGACACTGAGAGCCCCGTTCAATTCCTGCAACCCCACTGGGGAGTGCCTATATGCTGTGGGACAATTACAGCACCCAGGCTCTGAGTCCCAGCTTGCACCTTCTTATCTTTGTCCCTTTCTGCCATTCTCAGGAACCATTAGTGTCTGGTACCGAGTATTTACATACTTAGAGAGCCTCATAATGGGTGAGGCTTCCTGTATGTCACAGCTTTCAGCCTTGGCCAGAAGCATGGGCCATCATTGTCCAGTCCCTGGACCAGGCTGCAAGTTTCACAGATAGAGCCATGTCCTGCTATTGCACTGTCAGGCCTTAGCACAGTATCTGTCACATAGGAGTCACTCAAATATGCTGAATATGCTTATGGAGAAACATCAAAATGAATAAAGCTGCAGCAATGCATTGCAGGGCCTGCTGTGACCTTCTCTCTGTAACTAAGCTCCCTAGACTCACGAGTTAGTTTTCTGAGAATGCTATAACACGTTAACACAAACATAGCAGCTTATAACAGCACCCGTGGACAAGCTCACAGCTCTGTAGATCAGAAATCTGAGTGGGCTCAGCTGGATTCTCTACATGTCCCATAAGCCTAAGATCAAGGTTTGAGCTGGCTTGGAAATCTAGAGCCAAGTGAGAATTGAATTCCAAGTTTATTTAGGTTATTGGCAGACTTCACTTCCTTGTGGCTGTAAGTCTCAGACCACATTTCCGTGCTGGCTGTCACTGGAGGTCACTCACTGCTTGGAGAGGTTGCTTGCATTTCTTCTCATGCACCCTCTTCAAACTGGCAACCGTGCCTCAAGTCTTTCTCATCTCTTTGTGGTTCCCTTCTGCCAACAGATGGAGAAAGTTCAGTGCTTTTAAGGACTCACATAATTAGATTAGATCCATCCAGATGTCCTCCTTTTTTCTTTCTCCTTTTGTATTAGTTCTTTGAGAATTTCCAACAATATATTTTGATCATACATACTTCCCCTCCCCCAACTCCTCCCAGATACCTGCCTGCCCCCAGTTTTGTCTAATTTGTAAGGTCTACATAGTCTTAAATGTGTGGACTTGTTACTGGAGTGTGACTGACCAACCAGGATCACATCCCTACAGGAAAGGGACTCTTCTTCTCCAGAACCTATCACTTGTGAGTAGCTTCCCATGTTGAGATTTGCTTGGCTTTAGCTTCCACAGGTTTTGTGCCTGCTGTCACATCACTGTTGTGAGTTCCTATATGCAGCTACCCTGCTGGGTCCAGAAAACAGTGTTTGGTTATGGTCATCTACTGCCTCTGGCTCTTCATGATCCCAGAGCCTTGGGAGGAGGGTGTGATACAGATGTCCCATGTAGGGATGAACATCCCACAGTCATTTGTTCTCTGTACCTTGCCCTGTGTTTTGGTCTCTGTGTTAATCACTATCTGCCACAAAAAGAAGCTCCTTTGATGATAATTGAGAGATGTATTAACCTCTGGTTATAAAGAATAAGTCATTAGGAGTTAGTTTAGCAGGTTCTCCCCGTAGGGCTTATGGCCTACCTAGCCACAGCTTCTTGGCTTGAGTAACAGTGACAGACAGGAGTTTTAGCTTGTGGAGTAAGCCTTAAACCCAATGAGAAACTGATGGGCTACTCCTATGCCATTCCTGTCACTATTGTACCAGTGGATCTGTCTTTCCAGGCCAGTCATTACTGTAGCTATTGAAGACTACTACTACTACTACTACTACTACTACTACTACTACTACTACTACAAGATTACTTTCTCCTCTAGTGTGTATAGTACCTTCTAGCCTGTGACAGCTAGTCAGTATGGATGTAGCTTTCAGGTGAGCATCAGCTTGATTTCTCCATATTCTATGACTCAAGTAATGTGGCATCTTCAGTAGTAAGGCATCACTATCAAGTTATAGAGGATAACCAAGAGCACTGGCAGTAGCCTATAATGTTTGGGATGTCAACGGATCCTCAGTGACTAATAATTCTAAAAGAGGTAACCCATTCCTGGCACTGGGGCTTTTATTTGTTAGCCCGTGTTGTCTAGTAGGGGCATTGTCACCCCGTTACAGGACAAGTCCGTTTACACTCATTTCATATGTGTGTGTGTGTGAATTTCGGGAAGTTTCTATAGCAAGTAAGTTTCTACATGACTTTTTGAAAAGGTCTTTAGTGTTAGAAATCCCTCCCCTTATTCTTTCCTACCCACTGCCCTCCCATCCCCAACAACATTTAACCCTTCTATTTTATTATTCCCCTTTTCCTCTCTCTTGAAAGCACACCCCAACCCCTTACTACCTTCCTGACCTCTGAGGATATTCCAAAGGAAATACACATATCTGAAGATTCAAATCTAACATTCACGAGCAAGATTATATAATATTTGTCTTTCTGGGTCTGGGTTACCTCATTCAGGATGATTTTTTTTCTAGATCCATCCATTTATGTTAAAATTCCATAATTTCATATTTCTTTACAGCTGAATAATATCTCCTGTGGTGGTATTGTGTTCCCCAAAATATTGTATACCCTAATAAACTTATCTGGGGTCAGAGAACAGAAAAGCTACTAGATACTTAGGATAGGCAGTGGTAGCACAAACCTTTAATCCTAGCATTCCAGAGGCAGAAATCCATCTGTTCAAGGATACAGCCAAGCATGGTGACTCACATCTTTAATCCCAGAAAGTGAGCCTTTAATCCCAGGGAGTGATGGTAGAAGGCAGAAAGGTATATAAGGTGTGAGGACCAGAAACTAGAAGCATTTGGCTGGTTAAGCTTTTAGGTTTTGAGCAGCACAGTTCAGCTGAGATTCATTCTGGATGAGGACACAGAGGCTTCCAGTCTGAGGAAACAAGATCACCTGAGAAGTTGGCCAGGTGAGGTTAGCTGTGGCTTGTTCTATCTCTCTGATCTTCCAATGTTCACCCCAATACTTGGCCTCAGGTTTGATTTTATTAATAAGACCATCTAAGATTCCTGCTACAGTCTCCCTTTTATAAGGGCAAATGAGCCATGAAATAAATGACTATGGGAGACATAGCTCATAGATTCCAGGAATTAGGACTTGGAATCCTAGGATATTCTTAGAAATTCTGTCTACTTCAGTCTCGACTCCAAGGATATGGAATAATATTATCTCCTACCCCAGAGTAAAGGCGAACACTGTTTTGTGCAGAGAAAGCATGCAGTTACAGGAATAGAGTGAACTGAGCAGTGCAGTGGGCTAGACCATTCATCTGTACCACATGCCTACTTTGAACAAGGTGCTGATGCTGAGCTTACAAACTGGGAAATAAATGTATTTGTCTATCCATTTGACAGGGGCAAATGAAGCTCAGAAACCTGTCCAAGGCATTACCACCTATAATAAGAAACACACATTCAACGCCAGCCTGGAACTGCCTCCTAAGCTGGAAATAAGACAATGCCTGTCTGTGAAGACATGACCACGTGCTTCTGGCACTTACTTCCTACCAAACCCTGCCACTGGAATTTATAAATCTGGCAGAATAGTAGAGGGTGACTGCTGTGGACTGAAAGCTGTGTCTCACCTGAATTAGTGTGTGGATGCCCTAACCTCCAATGTGACTATTGGGGGACAGAGCCTGGAATAAGGCTGTAAAGGTTAAATGAGGTTATAAGGGCTAGATCTTGATCTGATAGGGCTAGTGCCCTTGTAGAAGAGGAAGAGGCACCAGACCAGTCACATGAGAATTTGATGAGAAGACATCAGCCTGCAAGCCTGAAAAATTCTTCAGCAGGAGCCCAATTACCCCGCACCTTGATTGTGGCCTTAGAGTCCCCAGAACAGAAAGAAAATAATTTTCTGTTTCAGCATGTAGTTTGGAGTACTTTTGGTGTGGCAGTACAAGCTAACTACTTCAGTGATCATGATACACAGCAGCAGAAACCAAGAGAAAAAGGAAGTTTCCAGCCCACTGTGTCTTTGACCTTTCTAGCATTCACTGAGGGCCAGCCTGGGTGTCCTGCTGGGTTGGATTGCTGGCTTAGTGCAGCTGTCTGTGGACAGGGCAGAGTTGTGAGAGCAGCTGGGACTCTGGGTGCAAGGCCACCACCCCAAGTGAGGCCAAGAAAGTCACAAAGGGAATTAGTTACAGCTGAACATCTGCGGCAAGAAGGGCAAGTGCATAGTGCCATCAATGTGCAATTCATTTGTGATTGGGAACAGCATATTTGGGATGTGACAGCAGACTGCAGGGTCAAGCAGCCAGCAGAGCTGGGGTGCTTTGGAGGCAGTTCAAGACTCTGAACTGAAAAGTCATGTTTTGGGGAAAGACCATGAGCATCTGTTTCAACTCTGAGACTGGCTCCTCTCTCCTGATGTTGCTGCTTTCTTTTGTCAGATGTCAGACTATGTAGGTCTAGGCTGTGGCCTTTGGGAGCAAAGCTCTCGGTTGTTTAATGGCATCTCGGCCTTGGGGGTGTGCATTAGTATCCACTGTTGTGTAACAAATTACCATACGTTTAATGACTTAAAACAGCAGGGCTTCTTGGCTCATGGTTTCCATGCATCAGGAGTCTGGGCACAGCTTAGCTGGTTCTCTGTTCAGGTCTCCCTAGGTTAAAATCAAGGTGTCTGCAGGGCTGCAATTCAACTGGTTGCTGACAGAGTTCAGTTTCTTGTGATTGAAGGACTTAAGCCCCCATTTTCATGCCAGTGGTTGGTCAAGGATTACTCTGGAGGTCAACCTGAGGTCATTGTCATGAGGATCCTGCCATATGTAATTCCCAATATGATTGCTTCTCCAATGTCAAAAACAGTTTCTCTCTCCCTCCTTCCCCTTCTATCCACTCTCTGTGTGATGTGTGGGTGTCCTAGTTAGGGATACTATTACTATGATGAAGCACCATGACCAAAAGCAAGTTGGGGAGGAAAGAGTTTATTTGGCTTACACTTCCACATGGTAGTCCATCATCGAAGGAAGTCAGGACAGAAACTCAAGCAGGGAAGGATCCTGGAGGCAGGAGCTAATAGAGAGGCCATAGAGGGGTGCTGCTTACTGGTTTGCTCCTCATGACTTGCTTAGCCTGCTTTCTTATAGAACTCAAGACCACCAGCCCACAATGGGCTGGGCCCTCTCCCATGACCACTAATTAAGAAAATGCCCTACAGGCTTTCCTATAGCCAGATGTTGTTGATACATCTCCTCAATTGAGGCTTCCCCCTCTCCAATGACTCTAGCTTGTGTCAAATTTACATAAAACCAGCCAGCCCAGTGGGTGTGTGCATGCCATGGCACACATATGGAGGTCAGAGGACAAGTTTGTGGAGTTGGTTGTCTCCTTTCACCTTTTTTCAGGGCTCCACCTCAGGTCACCAGACTTTCATGCCAAGTGTCTTTAACCACTGAGCACTCTCTATGGCCCTACCAATAGTCACATCTTATAAAATTATAATGCACTATAACACCTTGAAGACTGGCACTGTTAAGTTCTATGCCATTTTATCATGGGTAGATTCCTGAAACCACCCACCGATGCAGCCAAGATTCAGAACTGATCCTGGCATTAAAGGCTACCTTGTAGTACCACAAACTCTGTAATTGTCTTGAGAATGTTATATACCAAACAGTATGTGGCATTTTTGTGAATGATTTTTTTTTGCCCACTCAACTTAATGCCTTTCAGTCTCATCTGTGTGTTTGTAAGCATCAATAGTTCATTTCTTTTTTTTTGTTATTAGGTAGTATCCCATATTATGAATGTACAAGGTGTTCAGTTAATCACCTAGGAAGGGACATCTTAGTAGTTTTTAATTCTGGCTATTGCAGATAAAGCTGCTATAAGCAAATGTGTAAAGATTTTTGTGTCAACACAGTTTTTTGTTGCTCTGTAATAAATGTCCAAGAGTGTAATTTTGGATTGTGTGGTAATGGGATGTATAGTTTTAAAGAAAGTGGTCCAGTCCTCTTCAAAGTACACATTTGTGTTGCCATCAGCAAGGAGTGTGTGCTGCTGTCTCTCACAGCCCCACCAGCATTTGGCATTGCCACTATTTCTTTCAGCCTTTTGGATAGGTGCTTTTAATTAGCATTTATCTGATGGCTAGTGATGGTGAGCATCTTTGCATTTACATACTTACTATCTGCAGATGTTCTTCAGTGACATGTTTCTTCATGACTTTTCCTCATTTTCTAATTGGGTTGTTTATCTCTTTACTGTTATATTTTGAGACTTCTTCATGTAGTCTTGATGATGACTATTATCACATACATGCTTTACAAACATTTTCTCTCTCTGTAGCTTCTTTTCTTCCTCTGAGCAGTATTATTCACCAGATAGAAAGATTGTATTTTAATTTTTATTATTAGTGTGTGTGTGTGTGTGTGTGCGCGCGCGCGTGCGCGCGCGCCCGCTCTCTCTCTCTATGCATGTGAATATGGGTGCATCTGTGTCATAGCACACATGGAAGTCAGAAAACAGTTCTCTCCTTCACTGTGGATTCCAGAGAGTGAACTCAGGTAGTTAGGTCTGCACAGCGAGTGCTCTTACCTGCTGAACCACCTCATTGCCCTAAAAATTTGTGTCTTTGATGAAGTCAACTTTACTCCTTTTTTCTCTTTATGGGTTGTATTTTTCATATCAAGCCTAAGATATGCTTCATCATTTTTTATATCCCAAAGATCTCTTATGTTTCCTGTTTTGATGGTCTTACATTTCATAGTTAAATCTATATTGCACTCTGCGTTGAGGGTGTGATCTTGTTTCTGTTTGGTTTGGTTTGGCATTAGGGACTGGATCCAGTGCTTTGCACATACTAACAATGGTCTACTACTAAAAACTGCCGGTGATATTGCAGGCGTAGAATTCCAGCAATTGGGGGGTGGAGGCAGGAAGATCAGGAGTTCAAGGTTATCTCTGGCTACATAGCAAGTTCAAGGCTGCTGTGGGCTGCATGAGACTTTGTCTTGAAAAAAACCACAAAGAGAATATACTTTAAGACTGAACTATACCCTAGCCTATCCCCCAGCTTTCAATTAGTTTTAATATAATGTGTCAACTTCACGCACAGTTTTATCATTTGCCTGTGGCTATCTAAGTACAGCAACACTATTTCTTGATTTTAAGGACTCACATGATTAAATTAGATCCACTCTGAATAATATGCATTTATTTTAAACTCAAAGTCAACTGACTATAGACCTTAATTACACATGAAATATCTCTTTTCCCATATAACAATGTAATAATATGAATTACTACCCATTATATTTATAGGTTTCACCCTCCTTGCAGGGAAGGGGATGCTGCAGCATTGTGATCTTAAGGGGGAAAGCTATCCTGAAATTCTGCATGTCGCCAGCTGTGAACCTTCCATTGATACTTTTTCTATCTCTTGGAAAATAATTGGCTGCTTCAAGCAAGGCTAGGCTAAGGTACTATTTGGACTAAACAGCTCTGATGAAGAGGGAAGAGTGTTATCACAACAGACGTTTCCTTGAAAATAGATTTGGGAGGGTGGCCGAGACAGGTGCATCACGAGTTTGTTTGAGGCCAGCTTGGGTTACATATTCTTTCTCAATAAAGCGAGGCGGGGGG
>CABHPR010133580.1:7410-36097 GCA_902168415.1 Peromyscus melanophrys
GTGTGGCATGGGGGGATGTGTATGTGTGTATGTGTGGTGTGTGTGTGTGTGTGGTATGAGGGATGTGTGTGTGTACATGTGTGGTGTGTGTGTGTGCGTGTGCATGCATGTGTGTGTGTGGTGTGGGAGGATGTGTTTGTGTGCATGTGTAGTGTGTGTGTGTGTGTGTGTGTGTGTGTGTGGTGTGGGAGATGTGTGGGAGGATGTGTGTGTGTACACGTGTGGGGTGTGGGTGTGTGTGTGCGCGTGTTCATGCATGCATGGGCGTGTGTGTGTGTGTGTGTGTGTGTGTGTGTGTGTGTGTGTGTGTGTAGGCCAGAGGTCAATCTCCAGTGTCATTCCTCGGTATGTTAGCTACCTTACATTTTTTTGAGGCAGAGTCTCTCACTGGCCTGGAAATTGCTCAGTGGTCTATTCTGGATGGCTAGTGAGTCTAGGGATCCACATGTTTCAAACTCCCTAGAACTGGTATTACAAAACAAACCACCAGGTCTGTATTTATGGTTCTGGGGATCCAAACCAGGTCTTCATGCCTGCATGGCAAACACTTTACTGACTGAGCCATTTTCCCGGCCCCTAGGCCATTTTAACGATGCTACCATCTCTCCGATGGCTTAATGGAGAGTAGTTGCCTAATGACCATGGGGTTTCCTTTTGCCATGAGGGAAATGTTCTGGAAACACGATGGTGGTTGCACAACATCGTGGATGAACTACGGACATTTCAAACAGTTCATTTTATGTTGTGTATGTTTATGGCCTCCCCAAACCATAAAAAATAACTATCTTTTACTAAGAATTAACTGTTCCAGGAACAAGCTGGTGGTATAGTATAATTTCATTTAATTCTTGCACTAGTTCCAGGAAGTGGGTACGTCTATGATTCTTGATATGCAGTGAAGGAAATGAGGCTTAGTGTGGTCATAGTGTTTACCTGGAACTTGGGGCTATGAGGTCAGTGCCCACATACTTCTTTACTGTGTTCTTTGGCCCCCTCCTGCTCACAAAGGCTCTACATCTCTATCCCTATAGTTTATTAACATTCCATTGTATTTTCTTAAGTCTCAGTCCTCAGATGTGATATACACATATTTATGGTCAGATTATTTTCTAGACTGCTATGACAGTTTAAAAAAAACCACTAAAAAACATCAGCCCTTAACAACCTTATGAGTGTCCACATTGCACTATTATTAAAATACTGTAACTTTTAAAAAGTGAGCTAATGTGGTAGGTAATAAATCGTTCTGTTCATTCTCTAATTTCTATTTCTTTGGTAATTAAGGGGAGGGGGAGTTCGTTCTCTTGCTTGTTTTATGAGTTGTATTTCTTCTTTGTGTGAAAGCTGCTGCTTTTGTGTGCCAGACTGAGACTGAACCCTTGCAGATCCACTAGAAGTGCTACTGTCCGGATGGACCCACCCAGCCAGGACTTCTCAGCAATTCTGTCCAGGACCCAGCTTTACAGTTTGCAAGAGTTTTGTAGCATACCTTTGCTCTGCTAGCATGGAGCAGTCAAGAAATAATGGACAGTCCCTTCCCCAGACACTGTGACTCGACTTGTCTTGGGTTCAGAAAATGTGTAATCTGCCTGATGATTGAAGGAGCTAGAAGAGACTTAAGGGCATGGGACCAGATGGGACACTGCTTGAACTAAGTGCAGGAATGGAGGCAGTACCCCTTTCATAATACCTGGCTGAACGTGAATCTATTGAGGAGTCACTACTGTTGTTCACTTTTTGAACCCTGAGAAATCTACCGCTGGGTGACAGGAAGTTTATGTGGTCCATGAAGATATGCTGCCATCAGGTGGCCAAAGTCAAGAAGGCATCTTGTAAGTGGCCTAGGGCAGAAGCTCTGTTGGGAGGGACCCCTAGGCTAAGTCCAGCAGTAGCAGGACCTCTGAAAAATCAGAAGGACATCAGAGGGGCCAACCTGGGTGAGTCCTCAGCCTCAACACCAAGTCAGCATTGGAATACAAAAACCCGATCAAATCCAGGACATGAAGTGAAGGGAGGGAGAATTCCGATCTGAGAAACTAAGAACACTGATTGACTTGATGTCATTATTGATATGGAGAGAAATCGGTGAGCGAGCTGGAGTCACGTGACTCATCTCAGTCCGGTTACTCTCCTAAGAATCATTTTCTCAGTAGATGTGTCATAGGACCAGAAATGATGGAGAGCTTAGTGTGGGATGGTGTCAGAAATCTATGGTGGGGCAGGAAGAAAAGTGAATGGGCTTGGGGAACCAGGCACGGCTGAGTTCAACACTCTGGGAGTGTGATGATGATAATAGTGATGGTGGAGGTGATAACGGTGACAGTGATGACCGTGATGGTGGTACTGATGGTGAGGTGGACATGTTGATGGTGATAGAGGTGATTGTGATGGCGGAGACGTCGATGATGGTGGTGGTGTGACGGAGACACAGATGGTGAAGGCTTGGTGTTGATAGTAATGAGGATGCTGATGATGAAGTGGGAATGTTGATGGTGGTGTCGTCATGGTGATGATTTGTGGTCATGGTGTTCTTACTGTTCCCACAGTTGAGGCAGCTTGCTGTATCTAGTTATCATTAGGCATATGTAAAGAGAGAAGGAGGAGTCCCCCAAGGAAGTACAGATTCTGATAGCCGAGCCTGCACGGAGGTTTCTTTCCAGCCCTGACCCCATCAGCTGTATCTAGACATCTAGGGCCTTTCTCTTCTCCCCAAACTGCCAGGCTGTCCCCTCCCTAACTACGTCTCACACACACATTAAGTACGTGAGTATTTGGGGAGACAACTAGTTTAGCTACAATTTTTGTTGTTATTGTGTTATACCATATTTGAGTACTCAAAATAGTAAAGCCACACGAAAAGTGCAGGCTAACTGGCGGGATGTGCCAAAGCCCTCTCCCCCCCAGGAAGGGACATTTGTATTGCAGCTGTAGGTTAAAGGTCTGAGGAGCAGTCCCTCTCCTCCTCACATCTTGGTGACTGATTAGGGAGATGTAGCAAGTGCCCAGACAAATCCAGAAAGGGACTGGACCACACACATTCCCATGCAGGGCTTGATACAACTCGCTCCAAATTGTTCCCTTTGTCCTGCAGTCTGTAGGTCAAAACCAGTTTATCTCACCTTGAGTTTCTCCCCAGCCAGTGATGTAGCAAAGTGTCCGGTCAGCAACCACGTAATTTGCAGACGGCAGACAAGCTGGAATGACTTTATCGGTGATAGTGGCTGGGCTGAAAGGTAAGCATTGAATGTCCCATCAACTGCTCCGCTGGAGGCCTCCACCCTTCACCTGCAGATCACCCACAGCCTAGTGTCACATGCCCCAATGTCCCCACATGCTCTGAGCTGATATGTCTTCACTTCATCGACGCAGAACAATAGAAAATCCTTCATCCTCACACTGCCCTACAGTGTATTATGAGCTAAATGATCAGTTGTGGGAGAGTATCTATGTTTATGCACATGTGTCCACACAGGTACCAGACACACACTTGTGCATTTGCAGATAGAGGCCAGAGGTTGATGTCGGGAGTCTCCCTCAACTGCTCATCATCTCGTTTTTTTGAGACAGGGTCTTCCACTGAACCTGGTGGTCATGAGTTAGTGAGAATGGCTGCAGTGAGCTCTAGGGATCCTCGTGCCTCTGCCTCCCCAGTGCTGGGTTGACAGGTGCACACCTTCATGCCAAGCTTTTGACATGATGCTGGAGATTTGAGTGTAGGCCCCATGCTTGTGTGGCCAGCACTTTACCGACTGGTCAGCCCTGCCCTATGTTTTATGACTTACTATTTAAGACGGCGCCATCCTGTGGATGGCCCATCTAGATGCCACCCAGCTACACTAAAACCAAGAGGTATTTGGCCAGAACAAGTTCTTGCCTGGACTGCTTGATCGACTGCACATGCAGGACCCATAGGAAGGTGACCACTAAACTTTGCTTGACAGAATGGTCCTTCAGGTTCCTGCTTTGCAGAGGAAACTGCCAGACATTCTACAGGACACAGAAAAAAATGACTGAGAGACTCTAGGCCTGTGAGCTGAAAACAGATGCCCCAACTTTACAAGAGAACTTTGAATGACTGTCCAGGCTGTCAGCTGTCTCTATCTACCCTACAAGACTCCTGAAAGTTGCTTGCATCTTCTCCATTTCTCAGGTAGTATTATATCCTTCTGAGGTCTTTGATGTGGTTGAAGACTAGATAGTTGTAATTTCCTCAGTTATGATAAAAGATAAGTTAGATATAAAACCTTAAACTCATAAATATAAGATAGATAGGATATCTTCTTTAATATTGTAACTGTAATTCTTGCTCGATAATTGTTTTGTTATATGTAATTTTACTATGTTAAAGTTAAAACCTTCCTTTTTGAAAAGGAAAAAAAGGGGAAGTGCTGTGGATATCGCTATATGTCAATAAACACTGATTGGCCAATAGCCAGACAGGAAGTATAGGCGGGGCTAACAGAGAGGAGAATTGAGGAAGAAGGAAGGATAGGGAGACTGGCTGGAGCTGCGGCAAGGAGAAGGAAGATGTAAAGTACCGGTAAGCCACGAGCCACGTGGCAAAGTAGAGATTAATAGAAATGGGCTAAATATAAGAGTAAGAGCTAGACAATGATAGGCCTAAGCTAATGGCCAAGCAGTTTAAATAATGTAAGCGTCTGTGTGTTTATTTTATGAATGGGTTCGGTCAGGGAACCAGGGACTGGTGGGACTTGGGAGCTGGAGAGAAGCTCTCCAGCAACAGAGTGAAGTTCCAGGTGGTTGCCATCTACTTGATGCTGGGAACCAAACTCTAGGCCTCTGAAAAGGCAGCAAGCCCTCTTCAGTGTCGAGCCATCTCTCCAGCCCCACAACATTTGTGGGGTTTTATTTTTGTTGTTGTTGTTTTGGTTTCTGGTTTATTGGGATAAGGTCTCTTTACATAGCCCTGGCTGTCCTGGAACTCACTCTGTAGCCCAGGCTGGCCTCAAACCCATAGAGATCCGCCTGCCTCCGCCTCCCGAGTGCTGGGATCAAAGGCGTGCACCACCATGCCAGGCATGTGATTGTAGTTTTTTTTTTAAAGTGCTTTAAGATACATAATCTCATTTGATTCTCTCAGCACATTATGTTAAGAGGACCTTTGTCAGCCTGGAGTAACTGATGGTGAATGCCTATTAGCTGGTGAGCATTAGGTGAGGGAGAGGCCGAGGCGATAGGACACTTTGCATTTTAACTCTTTCTTCACATGGGGAAACTGAGTCCCAATTCCCCTTTCAAGAATGGACCTGTAGGTGTGCAAAGTTAGGCTGGATCCTTGTTTTCTGATGAAGTTTACCCCTGTTTGTCCTAAATCCCCATGCTTTTTGCATCCTAGACAGCACTTCTCTAACCCCATACATGGTTGTGGCTCATAAAACCCAGCCATGAACCCCTGTCTTCACTCAGCTTGGCTGCAAACCCCAGGGAACCCATACCTGGCTAGCTTCAGCAGGGCGATGTCAGCTCGGTTGGGCTCCAAGAACAGTTTGTTTACTTGTAATTGCTGAACATCTGACCCACGAATGTCTTCTTCATGCGCACCCAGGACAACCTTGTAGAATGATGGTCTTGAAGATCTAGAAAAGACGGTGACATCAGAAACAGAACATAGTCCACACCCTTCCCTGGTGCCTTCCTGTGCCATATACTTCGCAAGACCTCCCAACACATACAGCCACCAGAACCTGTGACTCCTAGTTGGCAAGATACAGAGTCCCAAGTTTGTTTGAACCTGTGATGTTCTTGGCCTTGACAGGACCAGTGCCTGCCACTGAGCAGATCTGTTTCTTCAGGCCCAGGCTCTGCTCTGGGTCCTTTGCAGATTTTCTTTAGAACTGTTTCCCTCTTGCCGGGTTGTTCTGGTGATTGCTGTGGACTTCTGCACACACACTCCTGGGTCCCTTTATATTACTACCATGGAAGGCAGGAAGGCAGGGTGGGGAGAAAGGAGGGAAGGAGGGAAGGGGGGGTCAGTCTTTAGGAAGAGACCTCATGCCATGGAACCTCATGGAACGTACTTGTCCAAGCAGTGTGCCGCGGTCAGCACCCACTCCGGGGATATTAAAGTTCCTCCGCAGAAGTGCTGTCCAGTGAGTCTAGAGGGAAAAGCAAGAACTTCCATTTAGGCCAAATGTTTCATTTCGTTCAATGGCACAGAAAATCAGAAAGACAAGTTCATTCCCAGCAGACAGGGCTGCCAGCCCATGTACAGAATGGTGGGGATATTGCACCATCTATCTACCCCACTCTTAAGATATCTGGGCAAGTATTGGGTGCCACCTCTCCCCATGGAGCAGAGGCAGGGGCTCCAATGTGAAGTCCTGGGCCTGCGCTTTGACCTATTAGCCCTCGACCCCAACGTAAACCACCAGTCAAAACTTGCCCTGGGGGCTGCCTTTATTTCTTATTAGCTAGAGTTTTACAAAAGTCTTCATGACTCATCCTTCGAGGACCCCAAGAGCAATAATTCAGGATGACGAGATCCCTAACTCCCAACCAGGGTGTAATGGCTAGAATGCAAATAGCTTAGTATGTAGGATCAGGTCAGCAAAAACCAAACAAATAAACAAAGTCTGTGGCTGGAGAGACGGCTCAGAGGTTAAGAACATTGGCTGTTCTTCCAGAGGAGCTGAGTTTGGTTCCCAGCACTCACAACCCTCTGTGGATCCAGTTCCAAGGGATCTGCTGCCGTCTTCTGGTCTCCAAGGGAACCAGGCACACACATGGTTCACATTCTTACAAGCAGGTGAACACTCATATAAATATAATAATAAATCTTTAAAAAAAAGAATGTCAGTAACAGACAGAGTGCAGCCAACCGTGCCCACATCTGTCAGTGGCATTCTGCAAGTTCACAGAGGGGACTGTGGACAACAGTTGAACATGCACAGAGGTATGGAAGTGATCCAGGCCAACCAGCAAGCCTGTGATGAGCCTGCTGCATGTGTATACTTTAGACGCCATGCCCAGGAAACGTGAATGAAGGATTACAGATGTTTTCTGCCACGGACAGCCCTGCTCCCATGGGCTCAGAGGTGTCACCCTTAAACCAGGGCAGTCACAGACTGGCTTGCTCATATATTTGTGAATGCATAGGCAGCCTCCATGTTAAATTCAAGGGCGTCACAAAAAGGCACATAGTCTTGTCAAACGCCGGCATCTCTGACAGGCAAGCTCCTTCGTGCGGGCCCCCCCACCCCCAGCTGCATGGTGCCACTTTTGTGAAGATATTCCTTTCATTTTGCAACAGCCAGTGAGCATATGAACCCCTAAAGCAGCTTCCATGTCCTCTGGGAATGTCGTCACTTCACATAGTTTACTGTATTTACAGAACTTAATGACAGCAGCCCAGAGTTTTGTTTTTTTCCCTTAAATACCATTTTTGGTCATTTTCAAAGCAGGGAACCTAAGAAGACAGCTTTTTAAACTTTCCGTAGCTGTGTTTACTCCTTAGGAGGATGTGGAGGAAGGTGGTAAAGCTCAGCAGCGTTGGTTTGGCGTGGCAGCTTTGTGAGGCTCACGTAAGCAGGTGGGAAAAGGTTCTGCAAATTCTTACCTTGTTCTAAGACTGATTTGCCAGGGCCAGGAGTGCGGATGGGCCACACAGCCACCCACCACCCTCCCAGGGCATTTCTTCGGCTCCACTTCAGGCTTCCCACACTCAAATGCTGATGCTGTGAAATGATGTGGGAGAAGAAGGTCACAGAGAGGCAGATGTACTGGTTCTGTCAAACAGTCCTGATAAATTCATGCCCCGTGGCCGGGGGCCAGGTTTGTGACATTCCCAGAGTCATAAGCGACCTTTGGAACAGTTCCCCTGAAAAGTGGTGGCAGATAGCACAGAACCCTATCATCTGAAGGAGCTATAAACTCTATTTCATTAAATTGGTGTAGCATAGAATTAAAATAAGAGCTTTTCTTGGTGGACTTTGCTTGACCAACATGGTTATCGGTAATATACTTGATATATTATATTTGGAACACCAAGCTTTGCTTGTCAACACCATCTATGTGGCATGCCCAGCCTGCCATCTGCAGCCCACAAGAATCTCAGGACAGCTCCAAATGTGGCCCAACACATCTGTAGATGACAGCATCCTGTTGCAATGTCAAAATTCCTGAGCCATGGAAGAGTTCCTGAAGGTCATAGCTCTTATCTCCATTGAAAGACAGGATGGTATTTTTTTCTTGTGACTCTGTGTGGGTTATGTGTCTGACTGTGTATATCTGTGTCTGTATGTGTAGACAGCAAGTACACTATCCTCAGCTTAATTTTACCTTCACTGTTGTAGAATATTATTTTAAGATGTGTTATATTTGTCTATGCTGTAGAATATTTGTTTTAATGATGTAAAGATGTGTTGCATGCTTTTATGTTGCATTTGTTTAACTCTGTGAAGCTGTGTTACTGTGCCTGTCTAAAACACCTGATAGTCTAATAGAGTGCTGAACGGCCAATAGTGAGGCAGGAGAAAGGATAGGTGGGGCTGGCAGGCAGGGAGAATAAATAGAAGGAAAAAACTGGGAGGAGAGGAAGGGTTCAGCCACACAGCCAGTTATGGAGTGAAAGTGAGATTTACAGAAGTAAGAAAAGGAAAAAGCCCAGAGGAAAAAGGTGGATGGGCTAATTTAAGTTAAGAAAAGGTGGCAAGAAACAAGCCAAGCTAAGGCCAGGAATTTATAATTAAGAATAAGCCTCTGTGTGTGATTTATTGGAAGCTGGGTGGTGGGCTCCCCAAAAGAGCAAAAGCAACCAACAAACTTCTTTCTACTGGTTTAAGCACAGACTCAACCCTCCCTCTCCCACCCCATCCCACCCCACCCTACCCCAGCCCACACACTGCCCCAAACAGCATAGATAATCAACCACTAACAATCAACCTCTGTTAACCTCCTGTATGTGCCCCCTCTCATCACCCAGCCTGCCAGTTAACTAGAGAACAGGGTCTGCATCCCACTTTCAGTAACTCCCGCTAACAGGGATGCAGGGGATATTCAAAAACACTTCTTGGTGGCCTGCAGCCCCAAAGTCTTCAGAAAAGTAACTGTAAGCATCGTTCATAGCATTCCCCGGAAGAAATTCCTTCTGTCTTAGTCCACATTCTGGGGTAGATGGAACCCGAATTTTCCACTTTCTCTTTGCCATGGCCTGTTCTGAGAATCTATGTAGAGAAGGCTTTTCAAAAAAAGCTGTGTTGTGATGGGAGCACCCTCTCTAAAGCTCAGGAACAACCACTGCGTCTTGCACTTTACACACGTGCACACGCTGGTTAGTGTAGCTTGACACAAACTACAGTCACCTGGGAAGAGGGAATCTTGGCTGAGGGATTGCCTCCATCGGATAAGCCTTTGGGCAAGTCTGTGGGGGCATTTCCTTGATTAACGATTGATGCGGTAGGGCTCACCCACGGTGGGTGGTGCCATCCCCTGGGCAGGTGGCCCTGCGTGGTACAAGTAGGCTGATCCAGTTATCAGGAGCAAGCTGGTAAACAGTGTTCCCCACGGTCTCTGCTTCAGTTCCCGTCTTCAGATACCTGCCTTGAGCTCCTGCCTGGCTTCCCTCAGAGATGGACTGTGATGTGAAAGGGTAAGCCCAACACACCCTTTTCTTCGAGTTGCTTTGGGTCATGGTGTTTTATCACGGCAACAGAGAAACTGACTAGAACAGACATTGGTACCAGTGAGTAGGCTATCGCTGTGACAGACCTCATCATGTCCTTTTGGAGAGGATTGTGGGAGGGTTTTGGAGATTTGTGCTGGCGCTTAAGGACCTATCCTGTGGGAGCTTAGAAGACAAGAATGTTGAGAAAAATAACGGCCTGGCTTGTGACACTTCAGATGGGAGTTTGAGAGGCCCTCAAAGACATTACTGGCCCTATTTACGTGGTATTAAGAATTAGGAATCTGTGAAGTGAAACCTTTGCTTTGCTAGTATAGTTGATGCTGGTCAGCTGGGGCCAAACAACCAGCTGTGATTAACAAGAGACCAGCATCACGGAGATGGAACCTCCTGGAGACTCCCTCTTCAGGTTAGCACACAGGAGATAACAGGAGTCTGTTTGGGGTGGGGGTGGGGTGGAGCTGCACATCAGGTTGGCAGAGGAACTTGGCAAATTGTGTCTAAGTATCTCCCACATGGTACTGGTTTTGAAGGTATGGAGGAGTTACGGAGAGCAGCTGAGGCTTGACATCGTGGGATGTGGCTTTGGGTCCCAAGGCCTGACTCTTGACTCATGCTGAGACAGACCCTCTGGTACCCAAGGCTATTCCAGAGGGGATCAGAGGTGAGAGGATCTGTGAAGCCAGGACACAGAGTCCGGGGTTGGAACGCCATGCCAGGCACCACTGAGAGGCAGCCTGTGCAGGGAGGGTAAAGACAGTGGAGGAGGGGAGGGCAAGGGATAGAAACTGAGAGCAGAGATTGAGAGACACTGAGACCCTAGGAACTTTCAGGTAAAGAGGCTGCCAAGACAGTTTCTTCTAAATAAACACAAGCCCCCACTAGAGAAAAAGGTCGCCATCCACTTCCCTAACTCTGGAGGCCTCAGCATTATCTTATAGTAACACTGACAAGCAGAGCCCGGCCCATCACCTTCCCCTCTCCTTCCACTCCCTGTTCCACCCAAAAGCCACCTACAAGCTCTTAACTACTGGCCCAAAATACCAGGGACACACCCCAGGAGAGCTTTGCAAGCTAAGCCCCTCCCTCCAGCCCCAGCCACCCCCTCCCGGAGGCTAGCACCCTGGGAGAAAGAGGGGTCCGCAATGACAGGTTCTGACTGCAGAGTTGGTGCACACAGAGCAAAGCAGCTTCACCTGCAGACACAGCCCAGTCTCAAGAACTAAGGTCAACGCCCCTTTCCCAGGTCCCAGCCTCTTCCTCCCCAAAGGAGTCTCAAATCCCCAAGGCTGAGACCCAACGTGCCATCTCTACGTTGGTGATTAGTGACTAGAAAATCAGGACGCGGGGAGGAGGAGTAGGGTTAACAGAAAGATCTGCGTCCTTTTCTGTGAAATTTTAGGAAGATGTCTTGTGGGCTTTCAATATATGTGTGTATTTTCTCCCTTCTCTGATGCTGAAGAGGAAAATATCTGTGGTGCTTAGATGAGAAATGTCCTTCAAGGGCTCATGGGTGTGAATACTTGGTCCCCAGGTGATGGACTTGTTTGGATAGGTCAAGGAACTTTGGAGATGCAGACGGAGTCTTGGAGAAGGAAGTACATCACTGGGGGTGGGCCTTGAGCGTCGGTTACCTCAGCCCGCCCCCAGTTCACTCTGCTTCCTTGGGTGCAGTTGATGTGGTCCCTAAGCTACCACTCCTGCAGTCTCTGCTGTTGTGGATGTCTCGTGCCTTGGAACAGTAAGCCCCGAGTGCTTCCTTAAGTTGCTTTTCGTGGTGGTATTTTATCATAAGCAGCAGCAAAAATCGCTAATGCACGTCCTAGCCCACAGTGCCTCTGAACTTGTTCTGTGTGCATCTCAAGTCGGAGGTGCAAGAGTTCATGGGAAGCCTCCTGGAGCCCATTAGTTAGCTCCCTTCTACACTTTGAGGATTTAGTCTTAAGTCTAGTTGATGTGGGGCCGGGACAATAATAGGCCAGGTTTGAGATGCTCAGGGTAAGAGGCGGCTTTTTCTTCCTCAGGGACACCTGGTTCAAAGCCTGTCCAGGGTGGGTGGTTTTGTTGTGGTGTAGGACCTCATGAAGAAGATGACCACTTGATGTGTTGGAAAGTAGTTTCCTTACAAAAAAAGGAAAGAAGGGAAGAGGGGAGAGAAGAGAGAGGAAGGGAAAGGAAGGGGAGGGGGAGAAACTTACCACACAATGGGACGTCACAGTAATCGTAAAGTTTTCTGGGGTTCGTTGTATAGCACCAAGGACCATTGACATCGCCATCTGGGTTTCGGCAGTACTGAAAAGAGACAGGCATTTGAGGGGAGGCTCCCCTGGGGTGGAGGGGATCCAGATGCAGAGACCTAAACCTTCTTACAGGATGGAAGGGAGTGTCCCTCTGCTTTCTTCCCTTCTTGTTTTTGGATAAAGTTGGTTTAGGGTGTTTATAAAGCCCCAGTCTCAGACTGTCACTGATCATGTCTCTGCTCAAACCAAGGTCCAGCTAGGAAGCCACTCCCTGAGCCAGATGTGAGAGAGCCAGCCATCAGGGACAGCGGGGCATTACTGGCTATTGGTTAGCTCCAATAATCCTGTGCCCCATGAAGCCTTGCTGTTGATTAAAAATGTTTGTACCCTCCATGGGTCAAGACAGAAGGGCAATGCTTTCTCTGATACTGTGAAACAATAAATACAAATGTGGTCTCTGCTCCATGGTTTCTGACTCCTACAACCTAGGC
Source organism: Peromyscus melanophrys (assembly GCA_902168415.1). Lineage (NCBI taxonomy): Eukaryota > Metazoa > Chordata > Mammalia > Rodentia > Cricetidae > Peromyscus > Peromyscus melanophrys. The sequence goes on from CABHPR010133580.1 coordinate 19,782, forward strand.
TGTATCCAGAGGAGCATCAGACACAGCTCCTAAAGCTTTTGTGACTTCCTTGGTTGACAAGAGCATCTTTTGTTCTAATGAAGTGACCGAGAAAGCCTCTAGAGGGGCTCGGGATGTGGGGGTGGAGAGGGTTCTGCAGAACCAACTGTGAGCTAAGCATTGGGACTTTTAACCATACACTCTGACCCCCGACAGAGGGAGGGGGCCTGATGGTTGCTTTGGTCACCAAAGGTCAGTACTGTGAACAACCATGTCAACATAACAAAGTGTCCATTAAAAAAAAAGGCATGTATTCAAAGAGATTCCCAGGAGTTGTGGGGTTCTGGAGAATGATGTGTCCAGCGAGGTCAAGACTCTTCCTCTCTCCACACCCCTCCCCATGCAATGCCTACCACACCTCTTCACAGCAGTTATCCCAGGAGCCATGAGATCTGGCTGTTCCCAGACAGTATCAGAATGGAGTCAAACTGTAGGACACCCAGCTGTGGCCTCGGCTTTGTCCTCCTGACGCCCCCCCCCCCGCACCTACTCCAATTTGGTGTAACCCCAAACTCAATCTGTTCAAAGCTTGGTCAGGAAAATGCAGACCAGAACTCGAACCAGGGTGGCTTACATTCTTTTCCAGACCCGCCCGGGGGTTTGTCTGTGGGGTGAAGATGCTGTGCCTGTGGGGCTCCTGGGCAGCCCATTCCTGGCAGGGAATGCCCGCGGCAGTCACGGCCGTTTTGCCCCGATAGTCTTTACCATTCCCGTGCATGCAGTCTGTAGGAAGGGAAGAGGGAGATTATGTACCCCTGGGTAGTCCAAGCATGACACAGCACGAGTGTGTTAGTGCTGGCTTGCTCTAATACAGTGGTTCTCAACCTTCCTAAGACTTTAATACAATTCCTCGTGTTATGGTGACCCCCACCATAAAATTATCTTCATTGCTTCTTCATAACTCATTTTACTACAGTTATGAATCATAATGTAAATATCTTTTTTCTGATGATCTTAGGTGACCCCTGTGAAAGGGTCATTAGATCCTCAAAGGGGTCTAGACCCACAGGTTTGAGAACCTCTGCTCTAATATGTTGGATTGCTCTCCAGTGGCAAACCCAGTGTCTTGGCGAACACTGACATGCTGGCAATTAACAAGACTTGCTACTTAGTTTAAGAAATTGCCAGCGGTGGTGGCACACGCCTTTAATCCCAGCACTTGGGAGGCAGAGCCAGGCGGATCTCTGTGAGTTCAAGATCCAGGACAAGCACCAAAACTACACAGAGAAGCCCTGTCTGGGGAAAAAAAAATTGTCAGAAATGTTTCTAGGCACAGGCTTGGAAACCATCTCAACATTGGTAGGATGTTTTAGAAGGGGAATTCAGGTTAGAACACAGGAAAGCCCAACTTTACAACAGTATGAATAGTTAGAACACCTGGAGGGCTCACAGAGTGCCTTAGGAAACTGTCCACCCACCTTCTGCCAAAGATCGCCTCCTCACCTGCCCCAAGATGGCGCTGAGGCTCATTCCACACAGCAGACCCTCAGCCCACACTGGTGCCCCACACAGTGTGAGAGCATCCACATCAGTAACACTTCCTCCTCTGTGTCCAGTGTCCACATCTGCCCACAGACATCTGGCCACTGGCTCCTTACCTGGCTCAGCAGTGGCCTGCACGTTTGGAATTTGGGGAACCATGGGTGATTCTGCAGCACCCCCTCCGGTCTCAGAGCATCTTCTCAGGTTGCAGTATTCCCACCTGACTCTCGGGTCAGTGGTGTAGCACCAAGGGCCCTTGTCGGCATCTGGGTTCCTGCAGTAGTTCATTTCTAAGCCGCTGCAAATCCCAAGACAGTGTGGTCAGCCTTGGTGGAGGAATCCAGCTCCTTCTCAATTTTGTTACAACAACAGTGTTAGCAAGGTACCTTTGAAACATCCCATTGAAGATACTAACATGCATAATCACAAATGGTCCTCTTAACCAAAACTGAGAGGATGTAAATATAATGTATTTATATTGTATACATTTATAATATATTTACAATGATACAATTGTATCCATGTAAAATATATCATAATGTACAATATAATATATTTACATTGTATCAATGTAAAAGCAGGCATCATAATATTCTCCTTTGACACTCTGCTAAATACTTTTCCCCAATGCAGATCTTGAAATGTAATTTTAGATTTTAAAAAACAAACACAAATATATTGATATCTTGCTTTGTTTGGGGTTTGGGTTGCGGACATTGTTTTTCTACACAGCATTTGTTATTCCCGGACCATTCTGGAAAAAGATGCCCCTTATGCACTGAGCTGCTTTGCTGCCTGCCCTGGAGAATCATTTGTCCCTACGAGCCAGAGTTTGTTTCTGGACTGTCCCCATTTCCTTGGCCTGTGTCCCTTCCTGCCAACACCATGACACTACCGTTTCTTGATTACTACGCTTCTGTGGACATGAGTGTCATGAGTGTCAACCCTCCAGAGCCGTTCATTTAAACATTATCTTGATGCTGTAAATGTTGCCACTTTCTCCAAAAACAGACTGCTAGGATTTGTGGGCTGACTCCAAAGCCTGGCTTGGTAAGGGACTGATAACCGATTTAATCTTTTGATCGATATACAGGATCTCTCTCTCTCTATTGAGCTTTTAATTTCTCCTTAACAATGTTTAAGCTATTCAGTACGCAGTTCTTAGGTGTGCTATATTAAAGATTTCGCTAAGTATTTTGTGGTTTTCTTATATACATGCAAATCCCTCAGTCATTAGGACTGTCGGCGTCCATTAGTCATGTGCCCTTCGAATAAAGATGGCTGTTCTTCATTTCAAACCTTGAGGCCCTTCCTTTTCTTCTGTCCTTTGCTCTCTTCCTCCCTCCCTCCCCTCTGTCCCTTCCTCCTCCTGTCACACCCTTCCTTCTTCCTTTCCTCTTCCCTCACATCCTGTCCCTCCCTTTCTCCTCCATTCTTTATTTCCTTTCTTCCTCCATCTTCCCTCCCTTTCTTCCTCCATTCTTTCCTCCCTTTCTCCTTTCCTTCCTAACTTGCTTTTTCCCTTCATTCCCTCTGTCCCCACTTCCTTCGTTCCTTCTTTTTCTCCGTGTCCTTCACTCCCTCCCTCCCTCCCTCCCTCCCTCCCTCCTTCCCTCCCTTCGTCCCTCCCTTTGTCCCTCTCTCCCTTCCTTCCTCGTCTCCCTCCCTCTCCTCCTCCCTTCCTAACTCCCTTGTTTCCTTCCATTATCTTACTGCAGTGGCTACCAACATTGGTACTCTCTGGCAACACATCCCCCTTCAGAGCACCGTGCTCCGGGCCTGGTGAGGGGACTGAAAGACGTAGAGATGCAGATGCAGCTAGAAAGGTTGGCCTGGAAGCCAGGCACAAAGGCAAACTCAAACTCCACTCCAGTTAGAGTGACACATCCCCATGCTGAGAGACGGCAGTGTGATCTTTAGCACAGATTGGGTGATGGTACTGTTTCTAAGCTTTATGGTGACTTGTTCTCACAAGGTTTCCACCAACGGGACCTTACCACTCCTTGCTTCCACAAAATTTCTCAAGAAAGGGAGCCAGACGATGGCTTCTCTTCTCTGGGGCTCTTTTTATGAAAGCCAAGTTCCTGACATAGTCTGCCCCATGTGCCGGTCTCATAGAAATTTGGTCCAAAGGAGTTAGCTTAGAGCATGGGTCACTTAAGGGAAACCTAAGTCAGCTATTGATCCTCTCATGGTTCAAATCAAAGACATACGCATTTGGGAACTTCTCTGGGGTCTTCTGATGCCGGTGCGGGGTCATAGATGCCCAGGACTGGCACTTTTTCCCTGTGATGGTGGTGGACGAGGTGCCCCGGTAGCTCTGCCCATTGCCTTGGTAGCATTCCTGGACCACAGGTGTTTGCTCTGGTAGAACTGAAATCGAAGCAGAAGAAATGGAGCCAAATAAGATGTGGAGCAGACAGACCTGGGCACTGATTTATGACACACGCAGTAAGGCCCTGTGGGAATTCCCACTGCTGCTGTTCCATATTAGCAGGTAGAGAAACATCAAGCACACACATGCACACACACTGCACTCTCACACACAAGATTTATAGTGTTGTAGAACATATTGTAAGAACAAAACAAAACCCTTGGAAGAGGAACAGAAGAGGTCAGAGTACTGTTAACTGGAAATGTCATTGTGTGTGAGTTATTTTTATGAGTTACTGCCAGGTGTTCCCAAGAACAAGAGGACAGGCAGGATGCTCCAGGATGAGGGCAGCAGGTGGGACCGGGTGAAGGACAGACCTGAAGTGCTTTCATACTTCCCTAGATCCTCTCTTTGCTCATAGGACACTAAAGCCTGGAGCTTCTGGAGATGGGGCAGAAGGTGGCCCTGCATCAAGGCCACATAAAAAGCTGTTGCTTCTCAAAGATGACCACAGTCAGACAGAGTCAGGTGGGGATTGTGAAATAGTCTTAGTTAGTTGTTAATGGATTTTTCTGGTGAAGATGACAAATATGTGTGGTGATATTTTATTTGTGCTGAAATGTGATATTTTATTTGTATGTTAATAAATAAAGTTTGCCTGGAGATGAGAGGTCATAGCCATAAACAGAAGTCAGGCAGTGGTAGCACACACCCTTAATCCCGATCACATGGCAGGCAGAGTCTTCTCTGTGTGTTCAAGGACACAGCCAAGCGTGGTGACACGAGCCTTTAATCCCAGTACCAACCATAGAGACCTGGAGGTCTGTATAGACAGGCAGTGACCAGGAAGTGATGTGGCTGGGCTTAGAGCCAATGAGAAGGCAGAACAAGAAGGCAATAAAGGCGCAGATTAGACAGGAAGAGGCTCTCTTGGGAAGCGATGGTGGCGTGTTGAGCTAAGGTTAGTTGGCGGCTATTCCTCTGATCTCTACAGCTTATACCTCTGTATTTGGCTCTGTGTTTTTTATTTAATAAGACTGTTTAGAAATTCATCTACAAATATGTGTGGATAAAAGGAGAATTTCAGCAGAGGTAGAAACTTCTAAACTAGTAACAAAATAGAAATTCAAGGAGCAAAACCCACTGCATCAGAGGTGGTGAATTCCTTCAATGGCTTGATCAGCAGGTGAGACAGCTAAGGGAATAACAAGTGAACTAAAATGCGACACACAAAAGAAAAAAGATGGATGGTGGAAATGAAACGGAACAGAACAACTACCTTAATGATGGACTTAAAGCCAACCACACACAACCAATATGAGTGCAAGCATCTCAGTCAGAAGGCAAATAAGTCACACCAACACTAGTGTGGGCAAAAGCTTCACACCAGTAAGATAAAATCGGAATGAGGAATATTTTCAGAAGCAAGGGAAGACGTTATATCATAACAAAGGAGACAGTTCATCAAGAAGATAAAGACATTTTCAATGTGTATGTGCCTACCAACAGAGCTTCCCAATACAGAAGGCTAACCGCAACGAAAGAAATATAGACTAATCTATCGTTAAAGTTGGACATGTAAGCAATACAATAGGAATACAGAACCCTAATAAGATTTTTTTACGTTGACTTTTAGAAAAAAACACAAAAACAAAAACATTTTGAGTACAACAACAGAAAGTCAAATTTTCCAGAGCTCAGGAAACACTCACCAAGGCTGTGTCCTGAGCCACTAGACAAACAACAGATTGAAAACACCGTAATTGAAACCATACAAGCAGCACTCTGACCCACAGCATGCGATCAAGTGGAGCAAAGGTCCCACACACTGATATGCCACGAAGAGGTCCCTGGAGCACAAACGTGAACAGAGCAATAGGGTCCTCAGCGAGCGCTCGGGACCCACTCATACCTGAGGAATCGGAAAGTTCTGGCAGTGATACAGAGGAATCACAGGATGGAATGTCACAGTATTCCCACCTCACTTCTCTGTCAGTGGTATAGCACCAAGGAGCAGTTTCTCCATCAGGGTTACGACAGTAGTTTTCTTCCAAATTTCTGGAATAGAAGTATGAGTTTTGCTCTTCAAAGAGTTCAATAAGCAAGGTGTATACATGCTTGTTAGAGGGAGGTGCTACACATGTCTAATACTCTAAAATTACATACTGAATGACTGACAGGTACCAGAATGAAGCTTAAGTCAAGCTTAGGCCTCACATAGGGTGTCATGGACTCTGGCCCAGAAGAATGGATGGCTAAAATCTGTTCCTTGTCTTCGTGTGAGGGGCTAGGTCTTTAGCTCTGTGTTGTGTGCTGGAGTATTGAGGACTTTCCATACTGTTCTTAGAGTCTCAAACTTACTAACTCTAGGGTAAAGCCCAAGAATTTGCATTTCTGGTAAGTTCCTGATGGTATTGGTGAGGCGCACTTTGAGAAAGATTTGGAACAGGAAAAACATTGCTGAACGTCAGCCTTCCTTGCATGTGACCTGATCAGTCTTCATTTTTGAGTTCTTTATAGTACAACCAAGGTGGAGTCAATGGACTTCACAGCCCCCAGGGACAGGGTAGGGAAGGCGTTGGGAGGGACTTACTTGCAGGGGAAATTTTCCGGTGTCCTGTTGTGCTTCTGAGGAGTCTGCTCACTCCAGCGCTGACAGGTTTTCCCAGACGCAGTGACAGCCACGGTCCCTCGGTAGTTCTCGCCTCTTCCCTTCAGACATTGGTAGGTTGGACCAGGAGGGGGTGGGGGTGTGGCTTGAAGAGGGGAAAAGATTGGTCATGAATGGTTTTCTATGAAGAACTCACCAACAGATGTTATGGGAGGGTGGATGCAAGATGCTCAGCCGTGCCCTCTGACTCCCCTCCTGGGATTTTACACTTGGGAACGGCTTAGTGTTTGCAGTTTGGTAGAATCTGTATCTATAAGGCCATTTCATTGGCAGCTTCTCTAAAAGTGGACCCTTGAGCAGATGCTTCTGTCTCTGTCTTTTGTGTTCATCAAGCATGGCAAGAGTCGGTGTTAAGTCCTCCCCCCGCCCCACCAAGCCTTACACATGCCAGTGATCTGGGCCCTTTGATGAAGAACACGTGATTCTCTGGGTAAACACAACTGAGCAGCACCCACCTCCCATACAGGCGCACAACTGAGAAAGAGCCCATGGGAAAAGGTAAATGTCTTTGATACGTATGCATCTTAACAATAGAGCTTCAAAATACAGAGGGCAAACAGAAATCCACCATGAAAGCTGGATATGTAACCACCCATCTCTCAATAACCAATAAAATAAAAATACAGAAGAGCAACACTAGCCAAGTATCTTTAAGGAAAAGTGTACAACCAGAAATTAAGATGTTGTTGAGAAGACAAAAGAAAGAGAAACTGGCATAAGGAGGTAGACTGTCTGAGGATCTCTGCTTCTCAGTGATGGCCCAGCCAAGGAGGGAGGCTGTCCTCGCATTCTTCTCTAGCATTTGCTCATGGTCTTTCTACAGTTTCAGACTCTCCATTCCTGTTATCCAAGAAGGAACAGTGTGAAGTAGCTTCCCACATGTGTCACTTTTATGAGCTCTAGTTCTCCTGAGCACCCCCAAGTTAGACATCTGAAACATATAGGTTCTCGCAGACACTTGTGTTGACAAAGCAGCAGTTAGGAAAAAACTCTGGCTGGTCATGAAGTTCATGAAACAGCTGTGCTGGCGGGCTCCCTTCAGCTCAGGGAAGACTGGAATGGCAGAGGCATCACCCTGCATTTGAGCGTGATTATGAAGAAGGGCGCTGACCCGACTAACGCCATGACCTTTTGTCTCTATTTTTACCACTTTCACTCTTTCTTCCTGGGTCACTTGGTTCTGTAGTCACCTTGGATTTGAGGAATGACTGGGCTGATGTATAAAGCTGTGTGTGTATGTGTGTGTGTGTGTGTGTGTGTGTGTGTGTGTGTGTGTGTGATGTTCACAGGGGTGCAAGTGGAGGCAGATGACTTCCCTAACTGTCATTTCCTAGACATTTTCACTTTTTTTGAGACAGGGCCTTTTACTTGGAAGTACCGAGTAGGCTAGACTGGTCAGCTGGTCAGCAAGACCCAGGGATTGGCTTGTCTATACCTGCCTCTGCCTACCTCCACCTCCCCAGGACTATGATGATAAACTACCACCACCATGCTCAGCAGTTGTTGTTGTTTTAATGTGGGTTCTAGAGACTGAACTCGGGCCATCAGGCTTGTGGGGCAAGCACTTTACCTACTGAATGATCTCCTCAGCCTCTGGATCATGACAACAGTGAAACTACCCCTAAGAACCTCTGAACCTCTCGGGACAGATGGTCCCTCAGTGAGGGCAGCTGTGCACGATGGCGAGCGTGGATCCCAGAGAACCATCATCTCCTGGGAACCAGACCTCTCCTCAAGTGATGATGATAACAGCTTGTCCAGCAGAAGCCAAGCCGAGATGATCATCAACAGCCCACTTGTGACCGAGACCACCTGCTCCATCAGCTATGTGAACCCCAAGCTCCCCTTCCTTTGTCTCTCCCTTTCTAGAAAGTCTCAGAGCTCCTGTCCACCCCTTACAGATGAACTGGGCGTCGCTGAACTCCTTTATCTGTACTTCTCAGTGTGGCCACACGGATGACATTTTCTTTTTCTGCTTATGTGTCTGTCTTTCACCATTCCTGCTTCTTTTTTTTTTTTTTTTTTTTTTTTATTGGTTTTTCGAGACAGGGTTTCTCTGTGTAGCTTTGCTCCTTTCCTGGATCTCACTCTGTAGCCCAGGTTGGCCTCGAACTCACCAAGATCTGCCTGCCTCTACCTCCCGAGTGCTGGGATTAAAGGTGTGTGCCACCACCGCCCGGCTCATTCCTGCATCTTTAATGGGCGAACTGGAGTGGGTGTTGAGTCCAGTCGGTTAGGGCTGCTAGAGCTGGAGTTTTGTCTTAAAACTGATAATATTCACAAAAGGCAGAAGTCTCTGAGTGAGGAAAAAATCAACAAATGGGTACTTCTATCAGCTACCTAACTAGCTAATAAATCGGATGAAAGGGGACAACAGCATCCTGCAGATCTGTGGGCCACTCCTTAGGACCTGCACTCAGCACCAACACACTTCCAGAACAGGACAGTAGGGGGCGCCCAGTGTATTGGGTATGAACCAAACTTACTGCAGCGAGGGATGTCGCAGTATTCCCAGCGTTTGTTGGGGTCTGTGGTGAAGCACCAGGGGCGAGGCTCCCCATCAGGATTGCGACAGTAATTCATCTTCAGGTTCTTGCTTGGAAATCTGGGTGGACAAGAAGGATTTTTTTAAATAGCCATAATAAACATTCATGCATGAGAATCTTTGAGAATGAGCAGCCATTAAGCAACCTGCAATTAGAGGAAGGTGGTCCTCTGCTGGCAATCCAGGAAGAAAGGTAGACTCAGTCTTCCAAGGACTGTATTTCTAGAATTTTCCACGTGCAAGACTTACAGAAAAGGGTGAGAAACTGTATCTTTCTAACCATCCCGAATTTTAAAGTAAGCAAACTCTGGTTATCTAGCTACAAATAATAGCAATCTTCAAAGTGCTCACCGTCTGAAGACAGTGATATACTGCTGGCGGGAAGTTGATGCCTGGTCCTACTGGTCTACCAGGCTCCCACCCCACTACGGGAAGCTTAGAGAATCCAAGCTGAGGGAGCTGTGTTTCTGCAAGTACCTGGTGAGACCTCCTTAGCAGGGACCCAGGGTAAGTTTAGCTGGGAGATTGTCTGTTCCTGGTTCCTCTCTGAGACTGAGTGCTTAGGACAAAGAAAAAAAGCTAGCCATGGTCGATTTATTCCCCCTCTTCTGGTTTTCTACAGGTGACTTGACTTAGTCACACTTTGAGGACACTACCAAGCTTGCCTTTGAAAGGCAATGGCAGGGACCGTATTTTAAGCTATATGGCCTGAGAGATGCAAAAACTCAATGATGTCATCTCCCACAGGACAGCTGTGGCTTAGCCACATTACCTTGCGTCTTAGAGTCCTCATTAACGGTACTGGTGTCATCACAGAGGGAGGGGGAAGACCGTGGCATCTGTGGGGAGATGTTTTCCTGTGCGAAATGTGAGCTTGAATCCTTGCAAGCGCTTGCTCTGAAAACCATCATTGCTGTCTGCAACAGGGACCCCCCCTTGGCACTGTTCTTAAATTCACAGTCAATTTTGAGAACTGACTCAGTGTAAATACACATAAAATACCAGAGATTTGTAAGACCCTTGATATTCATTTGCCCATAGATCACAGTCAGAAATCGACATTATAACTGGTGTAAAAAAGGAAAGAAAGGGAGTGAAAGGGGAGTATACAAGCTAAGTGTGCTTCTCAGTCTTAACAGAAACACAGATTGGCTGTGGATTCGGTTATAACCCAAATTCTATTCAGAGGGCCTGGGATGCTGCATTTCTAACAAGCACCCACGATGCCCCTGGACCATGTGATGAGTAGTAAGAACATAACACTTCATATGCAGCCTATGGGGGAGGATGCCAGCTTTGGAACTCAAAGCCACCCAGCCTTCCATTCCTGAAGCCAGCAGAAACATCTGAAGAGCAGTGCATATCTAAAGAGCCTCAGCCTGGACTGAAATACTTACTTGGCAGGAATATATCCATGGGCGTGTGGGCTCTGTGAGTCCCAGGCCTGGCAGTCAAGTCCAGACATGGTCTTGGAGATTTTTCCCTCATAATTTTCTCCACTGCAGTGCATACATTCCTCTGTACAGTGTGGGGAGGGAGGGGAGAGAGAAAGAAACTGAGATGAAGCCCAGTGGAGCATAGACTGGGATCCCTCTAGAGAGGTCTCCCATGCTCCCTGCCACCCATTCACACCTGACTTCTGTTAACCACTTGGCAGTAAAAGACTCGGAATGGCCGGGCAGTGGTGGCGCACGCCTTTAATCCCAGCAGTCGGGAGGCAGAGGCAGGCGGATCTCTGTGAGTTCGAGGCCAGCCTGGGCTACCAAGTGAGTTCCAGGAAAGGCGCAAAGCTACACAGAGAAACCCTGTCTCGAAAAACAAACAAAACAAAACAAACAAACACACAAACAAAAACAACAAAAAAGACTTGGAATGTTCTGATGTAGTCAGTGCCCTGTTCTCTTTCTGAGGTGGCATATTTGGGTCTGTGGCCCCTTAACTATGGTGACCATGGTCAAATTCAGAAACTGCCACACACATCCTTGAACTTGGAGGCACACATGGAGAAGCCACATATTCTCAGAAGCCTGTACATTCTCCATTTTAATTTTTAAATAGTGGACGTTATCATTCCTAGAATGATCTTTTAAAATTCTATGAATTTATTCTTATCACTTGATGACTGACAAATATATAGGAACCATCTTGGAATTTTTCTGCTGGACTTTCTGTTTGTCCCCAGTGACCTCACTGGAGGATGCGACTCACCTCAGTTGCCCAAGTGTCTGTGTATTGCTGAGAAATGTGATTGATGGGGGTGGGCTGAGTGTTATCATGTTTTTCTTTTTTTTTTTGCTCTCTAATTTATTTAAAAACTAAGACTTGGACTTGTTAAAATCCCATGTTGAGGAGGAATAACATATAACTCGAATTTTTATGGGGTCATAAAAAAACAGCTGTGAAATTGATATAAAAAGCATATGTTCATGGGATTTAAAGGCCGAATGGCCTGTGACCATCCATATCCAAACACAAGCGCCCCTCTGTCCATATGGGTAAAGGAATGAGAAATGCAAGTTGGCACCTGAAACATGCCCACATTGCCTCATAGCCCCCACGTGGCTCTTCTTCCTTGCTCTAATAAGCACACCTAGAAATAGGGAATGCAGACATTTTTCCAGTCTGATGTCCTAATGCTGTTAGCATTGGGCTTTGAAGTTCTCTGTGGAACTGATAGACTCACTAGAACACAGGCAGGCTGACACAAAAATGGGTGTGTTGCCTAACTTCAAACCCAACAGCAGGGTCGCCCACATCAAATCAATACTCTCCTGCGCTCGAACTGCATTGATTTTTGTGGGTTTAATTTCGCTATTTAATTCCAACCATGTTTGGAGTTTCACACTGCCTGTGGGTTTTAACGCAAGAAATTTGTACCCATGTTTTGGATCTGGCTATACATGTGCCCATGTTGAGATAACATTTCAATAAAGATGGGTAAGGTCTGAACTGGGCTTCTTTACAAGAGGTGAGTCCATTACGCCATTCTATGATGTAAAACGTGAATCAGTTTTTAAATGACATCTCTGTATAGCATATGCCAGGTGACAAGCAGGTAGGAGCCACACCTACCTTCACATTCAGGGATGTCACAGTAATCAAATCTCTTGTCTGGGTCCGTCGTGTAGCACCAGGGCCCCTGCTCGTCGCTGTCTGGGTTTCTGCAGTAGTTCTCCTCCAGTCCCTCATTGGGGTGTGTACTGGGGGAATAGCTGCAGGGGCGGGAATGGATTGTGGTGACCGAGTCCCCAAGAACAGCGCGTGTGAGCGAGGCAGGAGATGCTATGCTTTCTATCTAGGGCTTCCGTTAAGTCGTCTAAACGTGTTTGAGCTGTTGGTTGTCACATCTTGATTTCTCTATGGACGGGATGCTCGGGTCAAACGGCTCATCTTACCATCATTGCCCTATGGCCAGCTAACTCTTAGAAGTCTCGTCAAAGCATGTGGACTGAGTTGGCAGTAGAACACCAAGGCCTCAAATGCCTGTGGAATCCTTAGCTCATTCCAAGCCCGGGCTTTCTTTGGTTGTCTTTCTCCCCATGCATCTATGGCAATGATTATTCTTTTGTTTGTGTGAATTCTGCCCCTGGCATTCCACGGAAACCTCCTTCTACATTCTGTCACTTGCCCTCAGTGAGAAAAAAAAAAAAAACACCCTACTAAAAAGGGGTCATTACCCCATGTTACTGCTGGGAAAACTGAGTGTGGAGAAATAAGCAAAGCAGATGGTGTCTAGGCTTGACTAACCAGCAAGGGGCAGGTGAAGACTGTGATGTCTATTGCCTGATCACACAGACCAAGTTTTCTTTGATGCAGCCTGGGTGATGGGGGGGGGGGGAAGCTGAGCTCATCTTCTGTTCTAGAGAGTTACTGCAAAGATAACTAGATAAAACATGTAAGAACTTGCCGTCTAAGGAAGCCAGCTTGATTTCTGGTTCCTCTGTGGACCTGTTTCAGGGAACTCCTACCTGATTAGAAGCTCATCTGCCTCATAAATGAGCCTGGACTATGGCTATGGCCCCTGGAGTCACCACAGAGAACTTAATGCCATCTAATGTTACACTGGGGGGCAGGGGACACAAACAGAATGACCCTGAAATAACAAGCAAGCTGCAGACTTCCTGTTTGCTTTTTCGTGTTTTATGTTCTTGTTGGGTCATTGTGTTGAGGTGGGCATGTCATGCAAGCTCTAACTTGATGTCTGACTGAAAGACTCCCATCTCTAAACTTCACTTTCTGATACTCAGCCTCTGTGATAGCTGGTTTAATTGTCAACTTGATACGAACTAGATTAACCTGAGAAAAGAGTCTCCAGGAGAAAATCGCTAGATAACTCTGTGTGTGTGTGTGTGTGTGTGTGTGTGTGTGTGTGTGTGTGTGTGTGTGTGTGTGTGTGTGAGGGTATTGTCTTCTTACATTAGTTGATATGGGATGATCCAGCCCACAATGGCCAGTGCCATTCCCTAGGCAGGAGATCCTGGACTGTATAAGTAGAGAGAGGAAGCTGAGCACCAAGCCTGCCTACATTTATTTCTCTGTTCTTGACTGTGGATGTGATGTGACTAGCCGCTTCAAGCCTTTGCTGCTGTGACTTCCCCAGAATGGTAGACTATAATCTGTAATTGTCATCTAAAATAAAATCCCTTCCCCCATGAATTACTTTTTTTGCCACAATATTTTTATCACAACAACAGAATGAAAACTAGGACAGCCTCGAATTCAGTTGTATGCTTCCTTTAACATGCCTCCTCCTATGTCTTGGGACTTCTGGGATATAATAGAGCAAGATGAATAGAAAGCAATCCCTTTCTGCTTTGGTATTGTGAAGAGTTCAGCTGTTCTGTACCAAACGGTTCTCTATCTGCTCACACTCAACATTCAGGTTTGACTTAGAAACAATGGAATCCTTATATATACATCCATGAGCACCAGCCTGAAAGAGCAGGGTATGGAGAGTGAAAAGGGCTTACTTGGGTATGTGGGGGGATGTGGAGCCCCACTTTTGACAGGTAACACCATTCTTCGTCTTGGACATGGTTCCTCTATAGCTCTTCCCAATGCCAGTCTTACATTCCGACAGATACACTGAAAGAGACAGTGGTTCCAAGTCCAAACAAACAACCTGGGGGTGTAGCTGTGCCCAGCACAGTCCCGCCACAGGAAAGACCTCTACCCTAGCCTGTCTTCCTCCTCTGAAAGGTGGACCCTATGAAGGACGGCTGTAAATGCTGTTTGACATTGACCCTGTGATAGTTCTGACTATCGTTCTGACATATTGTATCTCTGCTCTTGATTATGGATGTGATATGACCAGCTGCTTGAGTTCTTGCCTTGACCTCCCCTCAGTGATGGACTGTGACCTAGAATTAACTGTGAGTCAAAAAAAAAAAGTACCTTAGCTGCCCTACATTGCTCTGAGTAGAGGGTTTTACCACGGCATCAGAATGAAACCAGAACGGATACGTTTATTCAAAAGTTCTTTCCTTGGGCCCTCTGTGCCTAATCCATGCCAGGGCTGGACCGCAGGAGAACACCAAACAGGCGCAGACCACTCTCCTGGAGCATAAATCCTAGTGGAGCTGGGAGACTGACCAGAGGAACAGTTTGAAATGAGCTAACTTCATAGCATCACGTGAAGGGGCATAATGATGAGCAGAGCATCAGAAAGAGAAGGGGGGTTTCAGGCAGAGAAGAGAGCAGGCTATTCAGAGGCCCACAAGAGTCCAACCAGTCTGTGTATTTTGTTTTTGTATAACTCTCAATAAAGAACCGAGCAGGACAATCAAAATGTTTATGAAAAATACTCCCAACCAGCCTCCACTTACCCAAATCACCAGCTGTCCCATGGGTCCCATCCTATCTCTGAAACACAGTCAGATGCTACTATGGTTCACAAGTGACAGGTCAGCTCCCTAAGGGCCCTTTCTGGTGTGTACCTACTTCTGTCTCCACCAAACAGTAGTAAGGGTCCCAGGCATTGTTTGTATGTCATGTCCAATTATCTCATTTGGTGATGCTTTGGTATAATCAAAGGTGAGGCATGAATGTGGAAAGAACACTGTTCATATTTCATTTTTTAAAACAAGTTAAGTACCTTTTGGTTTGTTTGTTTGTGACAGGGTTTCACTATATAGCATTAGGGATAGCCTTGAACGCTCCATGTAGACCAGGCTGGCCTTGAACTCAGAGATCCGCCTGCCTTTGCCTCAAGTGCCAAGATTAAGGGCAAGTGCCTCCACCACCAGCCAGTTGAATGAATACCTTTTTATGTGTGTTTATGTTGTATGTGTGTTGTATGTTAGAATGAGGTGGGGTTGCATGTGTATATGTGGGTGCACCTGGAAGCCAGAGGTTGACAAGAGGTGCCTTGATCCCTCTCTACCAGATTTTTGCAGTAACCTGAAGCTCATTGATTTGGCTAGACTAGTTGGTCAATGTAACTGTCTCTGCCTCCCCCCCTGGCACCAGAATTACAGGCACATACCACTGCCAGCATTTTATGTGAGTTCTGGAGATCTGAACTCAGGCCCTTAGGCTTGGGCTACAGGCATTTTACAGACCGAACCATCTCCTCAGTCCCAAACTGAACACTTTTAAGGCTGTAAAAGAGTTGAATCATTTTAAAATTGCTGTCAGATTTAATGAGGACAACACACTCATAGAACTGACCTCATGAGCTTAGGGGAAAGTCATCAAAACCTAAAGACGTTGCAGAATCAGTGTGTTGCCAAAATTGCAAAGATCAGGGGCACACTGGAGCCCACTGCAGAGAGCCCCTAGTGGAGCCCCACATCCCAAGCAAAAGGTCTCCGCTCTATATCACAAGCCAGCTTGGCTTTTCAGTGAAAGCACACTATGGTGTTTCCCGTGTATTTGTGCCTTTATTCCCCACTAAGGCCTGGTTTCAGGTTCATCGACCTCCAGGAAGTATTCTAGCAAACCAACAACTTCATAACACTGTAAACAAGAGGTGCACTGTAGCATCATTGGTATGCTTCATAACAGGAGTGTTACCCCACACATCATCAAAGGTATAAACTCGAAGTATGCCGAGCAAGGGAGGCCCAGGGCCAGGAAAGACTGAAAAACAGCACTTTATCACAGCAGGGTGAATATACCTTAAAACAGTTTATTATATTTTTAAAAGAGCTAAAAGAGGAAATTTTGAAATTATTGTATGTTTGAGGATATGCAATTGTAACCAC
>CABHPR010133580.1:42865-54977 GCA_902168415.1 Peromyscus melanophrys
ACACACACACACACACACACACACACACACACACACACACACACACAAAGGAAGGAGAAGAAAGAGACAGACAGACACACATACACACACACACACACACACACACACACACACACACACACACCTCTGGATTTTTTTCTGTCTCTAAGTTGTTCCTACTAAATTCACATGTATTTAACCACAAAGTGCAATGTATAAAACTGTAGTGATCTACAGATTATCTCAAGCCCCTCAGCATCGTTAGCACAAAGGCGGCTGGCAGGAACTATGGTTGCTGTGCTACAAGATGGCCCAGACAGCACATCTGTAAAGACAGCAGCCAGATGGATGGGGCTGAGGACTGGCGGCACATTGAGGGGAGCAGAGTTTCTCTGGGGGACAATGAAAGCATTCTAATGCTGTGGGATGGTCTGTATGTCAAACATGTTGCTTATTGGTCAATGAATAAAACACTGATTGGCCAGTGGTCAGGCAGGAAGAAGTATAGGCGGGACAAGGAGGAGAGAATTCTGGGAAGTGGAAGGCTGAGGAGACACTGCCAGCCGCCACCATGACAAACAGCATGTGAAGATGCCGGTAAGCCACAAGCCATGTGGCAAGGTATAGATTTATAGAAATGGATTAATTTAAGATATAAGGACAGTTAGCAAGAAGCCTGTCACGGCCATACAGTTTGTAAGCAATATAAGTCTCTGTGTTTACTTGGTTGGGTCTGAGCGGCTGTGGGACTGGCGGGTGACAGAGATTTATCCTGACTGTGGGTCAGGCAGGAAAACTCTAGCAACATTCTAATTTTTATTGTGACGGTTGAGCACCCCTGAATGTTACTGAAAACCACCAGGTTGTGTGCCTGGACGGAGTGCGTTCTACAGCACATGAATCACTTCAGTGAAACTGCTTTAGAGAAAACAAATTACTGACCATGTTTAGAATGAGAATTTTAAAAAGCTCTTAAACAAAATTGAAAAATGGAGAGCACTAGATTCCTTCTTGGGAAGCACTAATTTAAATTTACTTTCTTGATCTGGCATGGGCCATAGTCATGATTTTCCTAAGTCTAGATTCCTTCATCTACATAATGAGGAAAACATGCTACCACCTCTGCCACCAGCTCTGTAAGCTAGTATCAGTACACACACACACACACACACACACACACACACAAGCACATATATGTCTATCACACCCTAATCTCTAAATAGGTATTTGTTCAACTACTGAATACATTTTTCATTTTAAAACTGACTCAGAGAGGCATGAGAGGCAGATGTGTACCTATGTAAAGCCTTCCTAAAACCAAACAGAAAATCGGACAAAAGTTCGGACAGAGCAGCTCAACGAAAACTCTTTTAATCAGTCACACTGGGAACTAGGCAAAGAGGTTAACCATCTGACCCCACTACCACCACCAGGGATTGAACCCAGGACCTCACATATGCTGGTCAAGTACTCTACCACTCGGCCACATCCCCCTTTCATGGCCTTTAGAGTTGTTAGTCAGATGCCCCCACCATCACTGCCAAAATCTGCATCATTTAGATTTGAAAAGTCACCTGTGGCTCGTGCTGCCTGTTCATCCCCACTCCAACAGTACTCACAAGAAAATTAAATTTATATGTCAAACTCCCCAGCCTGAGATTTTGAACTGAAAATCCCATAAACCCAATAGCTCAGTTAAACCAGCTGTGCATAAAGACATAGCGAATCTATTCTTAATATATGGCTAGAATTCTTTTTTAAAAGTTGAAACAAAACCTTACCTGGTTTCAGAAACAAGAGAAATAGAAGGACTACTTCCTTATGGCCCATGTTGGGACTGGCCAGCAGCACCTGGAAAGCTGTGTCCCAGTCGCAGATGTTGCCTTAAAGGGGATCAAAGGCATCCACCAGCAAGCTAGTCCAATGGGGTTAATGATTCTCTGAGGCCCCTGCCACTGTACGCAGAAGGAGCAAACATTACCTCGAATAGGGAGCTTACAAAACGCTAGAGTGTGGAGTCCGCAGTAGATGCTGGAGGTGGTGAAAGTGGTGCTTTCCAGGGGCTCCACTCCTCTTCACTGACTTTCTCCTCCTTCTTTCCTCACCTCCCCCGGCCACCATGTTTCCCATTTCCTCTCATTTCTTTCCCTCTTCTTCAATTCCCTTGTCTTGGGGTCCAAAAGGGAAATTGTGAAAATGGCTTATGTTTGCTGAGGGCCTTCCATACGCCACTCTGCCAAATGGTCCATACTCAGCCTCATTTGACCTTCCCGGCAACCAACTGGACACTGTTCCCATTTTCAGATGAGGGACTGGGATAGTGTGTGATGTCTCAATGCATGTATTACCTAATATTCATGAGCTTGTTTGTCAGTTTCCATGTTGTGAGTAACGATTGGTTTTGTTTTGGGGATCCTTCACCTCTCTCCCAACCCTGCTGTTGACTTAATCAGTTGATTAAGTTATATCATTTTTACAAAGCTGCCATATTCCCATCCTTTCAAATTTAAGCACTAGATGACCTCTTTCCTGAGAGGTACTCAGCATGCCAGGCAAGTACTGTACCACGAAGAGGTACCACTAACCTACTGTGCAGTGTTGGGTCGGTTTGAGGGTTGGAGAGATGGCTCCGAGATTAGGAGCATTTACTTCCTGCTGTTCCACAGGACCTGAGTTCAGTTCCCAACACCCACATCAGACAGCTTCCAGGGAATCTAGTATCCTCTTCTGACTTTTGAGGACACACACACACACACACACACACACACACACACACACACACACACCACACCACACACACACACACACACACACACACACACATATTTTGAAGTCGTCTCTCACTTCCCATCCATTTCATCACATCCTTCCAATGTGGACCGTTCCTCCATCTGAACTCACAGTACCATGGGAACCTCAGGGCATGAAGTGAAAGTGGTGGGATTCAGTTGCCAGAGTATCTTTTTGTTCATTTGTTCTTATTGCTTTGAAATCGGCTCCTACTGTAGCCCAGGCTAGCCTGAAACTCGCAGTAATCCTCCTGTCTCTGCTGCCTGAATGCTAGGTCGATGAGGGTGGGGTGGGGGGGTGGGGGGGCGTTACTCCCTGGCAGTCATCTCAACTGTAAATTGTAGAGTCTACTTTTTCCTGGCTTGAGGCTAGAATGCTTTAAAACTCCTGTTTTGGTGTTTGAAAATATTTAGAAATAAACTGACTTCTATTTCAGTGTGATATAAAGACAAAAGGCAGCTACCATTCTTTCCTGCCTACAAAAGCCTTCCCATGACAATTAGGGCAGGACCAGGTGCCAGGATGCCTTGGGCAGAACCTTCTACAGAACCCCATGAGACTAAAGCTTGTGGAAAAAAAACAAGCAAACAAACAAACAAACAAACAAAAAACAAGGAAAAAAGCATGGATAGGGAGAGGTGGGCACCATGCTGGGGTGCTGTGTACCACTTCTCCTTGAGGGAGGAAGGAGGTTCATCAGACTCAGGAAGCTAACAGGCTTAGGAGGTTCAGTCAACTACAAGATCCACAAGCCCCCCCCCCCCAGTTTTATACAAGGAGAGAACTGGCATGGGAGATTCACCTCCTCAGTGGAGCTGCCTGCGACTGGGGTGAGCGCTCTAGGTGGCTCCCTGTGACGGCAGCAGCTGCCTCTGGGTTACCCATGTTCCGGTAAAGCAGCCTGTTTAAGTTCAATGCTTCTCCCAGCTAGATTCACTCGAAACTGTGGTCTTTGGCCTGTCACGTGTGCCCTATGGGGGTGAGTAGACGATTGATCACGCCTCCCCAGGGTACAGCTTTCTCTCTCCTCATACCACCGACCTCATCTCCCCTCCCTTAAGCCTGTCGGCCCAGTTTAATAAATTAGAAGCAATTTGAAAAGTCGGTAACAAGCAGATTTTTTTTCCTCCTTCCAAATGTTCTTTGGTGAAAATAAAAACAGACTCCACTAATATATAATGGCTTTGGTGTGCCAGTGAGCGTCGCTTTCCACTTAAAGTCTTATTTTGGCCTTCCTCCTCGACCAGTTACCCTAAGGATGTTATCAGAAATGTATGCCCAAGAAACTTCTTGTCTGTTATTTTGGTTTTTTTTTTTATTTGAGTGACATTAAAGGTTTGAATATGAGATGTCTCCCACTGGCTCATGAATTTAAACCCTAGCCTGCACTTGCTGGTGCTGTTTTGGGAAATGGTAGACCCTTTTGGAGGCGGGGCTTAGCTTGTGCCAGTGGGTTGCTATGGGGCAGGCCTTAAAGGTTATAGTCCCTCCTTACTTCCGGCCCAGTCTCTCTCTTTCTAGTAGGCCACTCAGCTGTGAGCAAGCTGCCGGTGCTTTTGCTGCCAGAGACAGGAGCCTGCCTCTCTAGCAAAGGACCGTTAAGTGGAAACAAATCTTTCTTCCAAGCTGCTTCTGCCCCATATTTTGTCCAGGGAGGAGAAAAATAATGAATACAGGTAGCATGGGTATGTGCCTGTTTTATGTGACTGTCCTCTAAGCCCAGCTATAGTGATATTTTATTTGTGCTGAAATGCGATTTTATGTGTATGTTAATAAATAAAAGTGCCTGGGGGTCAGAGCTAACAGCAAGCCATAGCAGAAGTCTGGCAGTGGTAGCACACGCCCTTAATCCACAATCACATGACAGGTAGATCTCTGTGTGTTCAAGGATACCACCAGCATGGAGACACACACCTTTAATCTCAATACCAACCATAGAGACCTGGAGGTCTGTATAGACAGGCAGTGACAAGGAGGTCATGTGGTTGGGTTTACAGCCAATGAGAAGGCAGAATAGAAAGTCAATAAAAAGACACTCAGGAAGTAGGTTTCTTTCTGAGGGGAAGGACGACAGCGAGGGGTAAGAAGGTGGTTTTGGTCTCAGCTCTTGGCTGCTGCTCTGACCTCTTGGGCTTTTAACTCTGCATTTGGCTCTGTGTTTCTTATTTAATAAGACCGTTACATCTACACCCAGCCACAGTCACCTTGGGGCATTCTGCTGCATCCCCTTACAAAAAGATTATCCTAGCTGGGCTTGTCAAATATTTACATTCCCTTATGGAAGATCAGAGAGGGTCTTGAGACCCTCACCTCAGTATCTAGTTATTCCCAACTATGTACTGGATGCAACTCTGTCCTAACCTAACATGGCCTTTGGGAGGGGCTCTCATAGGCTGGGGAAGACAAGGGA
Source organism: Peromyscus melanophrys (assembly GCA_902168415.1). NCBI lineage: Eukaryota > Metazoa > Chordata > Mammalia > Rodentia > Cricetidae > Peromyscus > Peromyscus melanophrys. The sequence continues at coordinate 48,045 of CABHPR010133580.1, forward strand.
AGTGTGGCTTCCATCTATGTGACTGTGGGAAAGCTACCATCCTGCTGGGTAAAGACTTTCTGGACTTTGGGAGGAGGAGCCCCCACACCCTGTAACCCCTCACCAATGCTCTATAAGAAAGTCCAACAAACTCACTCATTCCCCAGAGGGAATTTCAGCAGAATTAGGCCTCGGTTTGCTGTTGGGACGCTGGAAGGAGGAGGAGACATTATTTATGTCTCCCCCAGGAAGGAATTTTGACGAAAGTGTACCCCCAACATAATTCTAGAATGCATTCAATTCTGCTATGTTATTTTGTAAATTGGGGTGTCTCCTACAGTCCCTGTGACTCTCTGTTGTTTTCTACCTGTGTAACAGCCATGCGTGGCAGCACACAGCGCTGCTATGGTGCCACAGGGCTCCATATCCTGAGAGGAGGAGAGCAAGGTGCGGGAGGGTGCTGCTCAGCTATCAATGTGGGTGAACGCATACAGACTTCCACATAGTGAGTCCTACTTTAGCCTCATGAATGCAGGGTGAGCATAATGCAATAGAATGCACTAGATCGTACACAGAAATCTCTCATTCAATTCTTCTGCCCATGGTTTTAAGGAGAAGTCATTCAAAATAAGCCATTTCCCTCCTGAAAGAATACAGAAACTAAGGAGGGGATAGAACGGCCTCACCACACTATGATCAGGGTGCATACATTCTGAGATTTCTGTGTCCTTATTTAGTTAACTCATGAAGTATTGCTCACTTGCGGCATACGAGAGTGTGTTATATTGTTCTGAACTGTGTAAAAGGCACATCTTCAGCTGTCTCCATTTCCCACCCTGAAAGAGCTCTGCACTTAAGCTGTATGTCATCTGCTGCTCTTCTCCAAGCTGGGAGAGAGAACATCTAAACAAGATGGAAGACAAACTGCATTGCCTTAGCTCTGGCCGTCGTGGGCTCAGGCAAGAATCATGCATGTTTTTTGAGAGAGGAAAGAGTTCTCTGGTGTCTCCTCATACTGGGGTGGAATATTCCTTACAAGGAATGTCTTAAACACAAGGAACAGGCAACATAACCTCACAGGAACAGTGTACTGGTTTTTGTTTTGTGTTTTGTTTTTTGTCAACTTGACACACATCTACACATATCTGGGAAGAGGGAATCTTTTTTGGTTTGGGGTGGTTGTTTGGTTGATTGGTTTTGTTTGCTTGTTTGTTTTTGTTTTTTGAAATAGAGTCTCCCTACATAGCTCTAGCTGGCTTGGAAACTACATAACCCAAGCTGGTCTTGAACTCACAAAGCTCTATCTGCCTCTACCTCTGCCTCCTGAGTGCTGAGATCAAAGGTGTGTACCACCACACCTAGCTGGAAGAAAGAATCTTAACTGAAAAAAATGCCTCTATAACATTGTCCTATATGCAAATCTGTGGGTCATTTTCTTGATTAATGATTGATGTAGGTAGGCCCAGCCCACTGGGAGGCGGAGCCAACCCTCGGCAGGGTCCTAAGGTATAAAAGAAAGCAGGCTACACAAGCCATAGGGAGCAAGCCACTTGGCAGCACTCCTCCATGGCCTCTGCTTCAGTTCCTGCCTGGAGTTCCTGTCTGACTTCCTCTCAGTGGTGGCCTGGAAGATTAAGGTGAAATAAACCCTTTCCTCCCCAAGTTACTTTTGGTCATGGCATTTATCACAGCAATAGAAATCCTAACTCACACAGATGGGGAGGTAGGGTTTGCAGTCTCACCCGAGGTGAAGCTGGGGCCAGGCCCTCATGACTCCTGAGGTAACCTGGTGTCACTGGTCTGAGGCTTACACCTGCCAGCAGTCTACCTTCCTCCTGCTCCAGGCTCTGCCGAGTGGGAGCTGTCATCCTAAGACATTTCCCTCCCATGAGGTCTCAGCAGAGCCCCAGTAAGACATGTCCTTTCAAAGTGAAAACACCAGGGCTGGGGGGATAGCTTGCTACCCAAGTGCAAAGCCTGTGTGTGTTCGGATCACCAGAACCCACACCAAGCCAGACACAGGGGGATGTCAAGACAGAATCCTCAGAAGCTCAATGGGCGAGCTAGCCTGATGCATGCAGCAGCAAACAGAGAAGACTCAAAGAAGGTGGAAGGAGAGACACTAGCCAAGATTGTGATTTCCACATATGCACTCTGGCATACACATGGCTGCACTCTCCCCAACACAGACAGACAGACTGTAAAGAAGGCAAGCGATGCCCATCAATCTAGTCAGGACTCACACAACATCCCTTTTCAGCCTTCAGGTCCTCGGCCAGTTTGGCCTGTTCTTGGTGCCCACTTTCACCGGGTTGCTTTATCACGGCAAATGCCCTAGGAACCTGTTCTAGTTCATCTGGAGGCAGCTGTGTGTCAGCCTTTGCTCCCCAGCCCCCAAAACCATATAATGAGAGAGAATCTTATCAGCCCTCAGCTCCCAGAAAGAGATTACAGGCTGCCCAGTTAGCACAGTGGTTAAAATATAATCTATGCGGGGGATACTTTCTGAGCCCGCCCAGAGGACTCCTTTGGTGTCCAGTGGGGTGGTGTTCCCTTAACTAGGTTATTCTGGAAGAAGTCCACATATCAACTCACCTTTGAAAGACCTTAGTCTTCTCTGGTCACCTCCCCAGACTTGTCATGTGTTTTGAATAACCCTGATGGGGAAGAAGGATGCAGCCATGGAAGCCTCCACAGCTGGGATGGGGCTAGGAAGCGGGCACTTGCAGCTCCCAGGACTAGAATTGCCATGGAGACAGCAGAGACAAGCCGTCTCTCTTTCATTGTTCTTCAGACTCATTAAGACAAAAAGAAATCTTGAGTCACAGTATTTGGGGGCACCCAGACAAGAAGAAACCCTGGAAGTCTTTTAAGAGAACTGAGTACATGTTAACCCTGGTGCCTAGTTCGTGATGTTGTGACTTCCCGGCTGTGATAATGAATATAGTATGAAATGTTAACTTCTGTGGGAGGTGGGATGATGGGTACCAGGGACCTCTTAGTGCTATATTTATAAAATCTAATGTGCTCACAATTAATTCAAAGAAAAATATGTATGCATTTGGATACATATGTGTATATTTTAGGAGCACCCAGGAGTGCTTCTATCAGAGGAAATTCTGTAATTACAAGGCTGGGGGGAGGGGCATGTAAAGTTACATAATTCCTCACTCAACTAATGGCTATGGGCTCAGGGAATAAGAAGAAGAGAGGCCCCTGCCACCTCTCCATTCCCCTGGCTGGAAGCTAGATGACCGTTATTAAGGACTGGTCTATGTGACCTCAGCAGCAGCTTCCACAACCTCGGGCTTCCACTTAGGCTGCTTCCACCTCGTGTCTTTCAGGCACCCAGCTGGGACACAGTGAAATACACTCCCACGCTGTGACCAGATCCCAGGTTATGAATCTTCCTCTCCCCTCAGCCCTGCCAGGCCCCAGGCTCCGCAGTCCACACCAGTGTCTGAGTGTGAAGGTGAGGTGGGGGAGTGAGTACAGGGAGCCTGTGACAACAGCCATCATTGCGAGTACTTATCCCTTCAGTATATGGTTCTTCAATGGGCACAATCTGCATCAGGTGCTGAGTCTGGGGTGCCAGGGGCGCCAGACAGGAGTCCAGCCCTTGGAGGGTTTCTCTAAGGCAAGACTCACGTGGAGGATGAGAATACACCAGGAGGCAGAGAAAGGAGATGGTGTGTGCCCTGTTCTAGGCAATGGAGGGATTTAGGTTGGTGTAATGGGTGATCCCACCACCAGGCTGCCTGCACCATATCAAGGAGGTCAGACTTGAACAAAAATGCAGCAGTTACATACATCCTTTGAAATCCAAGGGCAGCTATACCGCCAGATAGGAGGGTGTGGTAAATATTCAGAATATTCAAAGACTTTTCAGTGCTGTGGCAGTTAACACTGTCACTCCACAGTACATAAGCACAGCTCACAGAGTCCAACTAAATGAGTATCAATTCAGTTTCCCTTTTGCCGGACTTCAAAACTTGCTGCACCACTCCCAACATCATCCAACACAGAGACAGGGATGAAAAGAAACGGATTGTAATGAATGGGAGCTAAAAAAATTTCAGGATTTTACATACTTACAAAAGTATATGATCAAATAAACACAGTACTCTAGAGCCCCTCTGGAGGCTGGGATGGACCTGCTCAAGTCACTTATTGCTGTGGAGTGGATCACCCCAAAGCTCACGGGTTTAGAACCAGAGTGGCTCTCTTATTATCTCCCGGTCACGGCAGCTGACTGGGCTCCATGGGGCAGTTCTGTTGTTTGGGGTCTCCTGAGGTTGCGGTCAGACCGTGGCAACACCGCTTCCTTGCTCGTCTGACCTATGTTGACCCCGGCTGTCCCTGGGACCTCAGCAGGAACTGTCCACCTGGACAGACCCGGTTACACCCAGTAGGTCACAAAGACAAGGTAAGACAATGCAAAAAGACGACGTAAAAGCGGGAGAGGAACTTGGTAAGGGACCTGTGGGTGTAGATGGAGGATAAGAGGGACAAGTGTGACCAGAATGTACTATACATATATATGAAATGGTAAAGGGATGAGTCTTTTTAACGTCTCCCTTAAAATTCTTCCCCCCCACCCCCCTCCTTGCTACACAGCTCAAATCCTTGGAATTTTTGGCCTCCATGGCTTGGAGCACATTTAAAGTCAAGCCTCATACTATGACTCCTCCCAGCAGAGGGCGCCAGTGGAGTGAAAGCCCCTCAAGGCTACCGTCTTTAATGGGGGAAACGGCTTAGATCCGGATTTCGTTAGTGGCTAACGTAAGCATGGCATTATCTTGAAAATAACTGTCACAGCCTGGTATAGTAGAGCATGCCTTTAACCCCAGCACTCAGGAGGCAGAGGAAGGCAAATCTCTGTGAGTTCAAGGCCAGCATGGTCTATAAAATGAGTTCCAGGCTAGCTAGGACGATACAGTGAGACCTTGTCTCAAAAATAAGTAAATCGTGTGTGTGTGTGTGTGTGTGTGTGTGTGTGTGTGTGTGTGTGTGTTTTATATAACTACTAGGTGTGGGGTGCTTGTTGGCTGTCTGTCAGCACAAGCCACACTGGAGACAGCCTTCTGCAAACCTGTGCTCCATGCTACACATAACCATGTTATGGTTATATCATGTTATACTCACCAGTGTTTTCTCCTTACTGGTACTGCCCTTTTGGAGATCTAGGCATGGAAGCTCACCCAAAGTCATGCCGATGGAAACCAACAGAACCGCATTATGACCCAAATACCCAGGTTCCAAGGGATTCCCTTTAGCCATGGCACTGCACTTTCCTCCTGGGACGGAGCAGTGGTAACACTGAACCCTGTGCTGTAGCTGATTTTAATTTACTCACCATCCTGAAACTACTAGGGAGGTACTAACCTTATGATTCACAATTACAGACTGAGAGAGATTAGCCTCTAGAGAGTCTATAACTTGTCCGAGGTGGCACACCCAACGAGACCAGCAGGAGCAGGGATGATTAGCACCAATGCCATGCCCTTCAGCCCCTTGCCTTGCTGCCGCAGACCACTCCAGCCACATCGCTGCCACAGCCATCGGTGGCAGGACTCAGACAAGCACTTATTAAGTACCTACACTGTTAGCAGAACCCTTGGAAGCCCAGAGAGGCAAAGCCACGCAAAGAGTGGAAAGCAGAATTCAAGCTGGCGTCCATGGCTTGCTATGCTCATCACGAACCACCAGGGGGCACATGTCCTCCTCTAGACCACAGATGACAGGACTTGCCTGGGCGTGTGCCTTCCAATGTTCGCTCTCAGCTTGCAGGGATTTTGTTTGGTTGGTTTGGGTGGGTTTTCTTGCTTTCTGGTGTTAACAGGAATATCATCCAATGGGAGCTAAGTCCTAGGGGGAGCCATTCCATTGTATGTCCCCAAATCTGTACAGGGCATGCAATACACCCGTAAATGCCTGTCAAAATGAGCGCTCCTCTTTGGGTTTTTCTTTTCTTTTTCTTTTTTCATTATCTATTACTCATGCCTTTAGGAGTGTCCATTTCATAGGCAAAATCAATCAGATCACCTGACATTTCTTAGTGGGCCTCCTTTTGCAAAACGGGAAAATCACGAGGGAAAAAGCTTAGGCCACACAATGTGCAAAGGTTGCCTCACCCAAGGGCTTGGCTTTGCAGAACATCATCCCGAAACCACGTCCTCTGCGGGATCCCAGGGCCTGGAGGCAATTCCTCTGACGCACTCGGAATTAAATCCAACCCACAGAGGTGCTGGCTGAGCTGGGAAGACCTATTGCTACATCAAAGAACTCTTTTTTTTTTTTTTCTTTTCTTTCATGTTATTTACAAACTTTATCCTCAGCAGCCGTCATCTGGAAATGTTATGCTTTCTGGAACATGGTTGAGAGATTTTTAAACAAAAGCATATAACTGCAATGGCCGGCAGAGGGCGACAAACCACACATTTTTCTGCAGCCCGGGCTACTGGAAACTCCAGGTTACCAGTCAGCTGCTCGGTGATCCCAGTGATTTCAGGCAGCCGATGGGTTCAAGCCCTTCTAAAACTGCAAAACTTGAGTGGATACGGGCTGGGAGAACAGTCCAAAGGCCGGGGACGGGAGCTGGTGCAAGCACGTGATCAGTTCTCTTCTTGTTTATGCTCCTGCTGGCGAAAGGGAAGCTGCTAGCCAAAGCTGCAGCTGTCTGCATTCCTGCAGAGTCGCGGAGACACGTGCAGGTGGCCTTCCTCCCTCCACCCCTCCCTCCCACGCCTCTGCCCCGGGGCAGCCAGCGTCCACACCCTGCAGGGCAAGTAGGAGCAGGACAGTCGCCCACTATACCAGGAGGCTTGACTGTTCTCTTCCAGAGCCTGCCCTGTGTGTTGGGTGCTGGGTGAGTTCACCCCACCAGAGGCCCTGGACTGGACACCAACAGGTGGATTGCCTACAGTCTGCCAGAAATGAGAGCCTCACCTCCTA
>CABHPR010133582.1:0-19153 GCA_902168415.1 Peromyscus melanophrys
GCCTCTAGTTTCTGGTCCTCACGCCTTATATACCTTTCTGCTTTCTACCACCACTCCCTGGGATTGAAGGCGTGCTTTCTGGGATTAAAGGTGTGGGTCACCACGCCTGGCTGTTTCCCATGTGGCCCTGAACTCACAGAGATCCAGAGGGATTTCTGTCTCTGGAATGCTAGGATTAAAGGCGTATGCTACCACTGCCTAACTTCTGTTTCATATTGTGGCTGTCCTGTTCTCTGACCCCAGACAAGTTTATTAGCATACACAATATTTTGGGGAACACAATACCACCACAGAAGGGAGGGAGGAAGGGAAGGAAGGAAGGAAGGAAGGAAGGAAGGAAAGAGAAAAGTGGTCCATGCCCTCACTCTCATTTTGGTATCTGAGTGGGGCACTGGAGGATCTATGGGGGAAGGCTGAGTGCTTGATGGGAAGGCACTGGACCCTGGCATAGGGCTGAGGAAGATAAGTTCAGCCCAGCCCTGAGACAAGCTTTCACACACTTTCTATTAACATGCTCAAACCAAAGACGACATGTCCCCCCATCTGTTGTAAGCACCCCAACTCAGGAAAATCACGTGGTACTTCCCAGAGAACAGGTGTGCTTCCTTCCTTCCTGCAGGCCAGAGCTAGCAGAATGGTTCTGTCAAAGCGGCCCAGAGACAAATGGAGTGTTCAGTCTGTCAGTCTGGGTCTTGTTCTAATTGTCTCTACCTTCAGGGTGCCTCAGCATCTCCTGACTCCCCCCACAGGCAGGGTAGGCAAACGGCATGGAAGCAGGTAACCTTTCCCTCAGATCCAGCATCCTTGGGCACCCTGACCTCCCTGTTATTATCATGGTCCATGACTTGGTCTCCTGTTGGCAACACATGGCCTCTCTCAATTGCTCTGGCCAGAGCTGCCAGTCAGCAGTGCAAACCCTTAAATCAGACAAAATCTAGACTCGTGAGGATCCATGGAAGCAGAAACTTTACAGAAATCTTGGTCATTTTCAGTCTCCAAGGGCCATTCACTGGCCCCATGGTCCCAATCTGGTTTTAAAGCTCCTGAGGGGGAAGAAACAGCTCTGAAGACATTACTCTAACCTACCTCATAAGGAATGTGCAAAGTCACAGCTGGCCTCTGAGACTTCCGGTTCCAAGTGATGGATAGCCCAGGGGTATCACTGAGGGCAAGACCAGGGTGGATCAAACCCCAGCCTGTGCCTATGGCTTCACTTTACAATGTCAGGTGTCGTATGCCTGGACTTAAATAGTGGGTGTCACACATCTGGTCCCAACCCACAGTTGAATAATCCAGTGAAGAGGCCTGGAGAGGCAGGCACTTTGCAGCAGCAAGTGTTGTGTGGCAGCCCCTCTCTGACCCTGGGGGGAACAGCAACAGTATATACAGCAGGTGGAGATGGCTGATGTAGCCCAGCACACAAGGCCTGCTGAAACCAACGTAGCTTGCTTACTCAAGCCTACCAGCCAGGGTAGTACCAGGAGAGTCCTGCCATCCATGGTGAGGCCAGCTTGGTGTGCTGCAGGCCAGGGTGTCCCTGGGAAGGCCAGGCCTCCTGCATCTGAGGATCCGTTGTTGAACTCAAGCGCTTCTTCCCTCCCTTGCTTTTCCATACTCAGGATAGAAGCAAGGTCCTTGTGCTTGCCAGGCTCACTACTTACTCCATGGAGAGAACACTTGCCTGGATATCTACCCTCTTCCCGGGCTGCTCCCTGTGTGATGTGATTTGTTATGTAGAGGCGCAAGGCCGCACACCACAACATTAGAACTTCCCCGTCTTCCATAATGGGAGCTAAGCACCTTAGCCCCCGCCCCAGCCCTTGATAGCTATCATTCTACACCCTGCCTCTCCGAACTAAGTCTTTTTAGATTCTACATACGCCTGAGAGCATGCAGCATTCACCTATGAGCGGCTTCCTGTATTTAGCATAATGTTGCGCGGGTTTCCCCACACATTGTTGAAATGGCAGGAAGAACTTCAACAAAGAGGACAAATTGCAAACGTTGAAAGGCTGGCCTTGTCAAGAAGTGAAATCAAGAAAACTGGATGTGCACATGTAAAAGAGGAAACTGGACCTTTACCACACCTTTAAAAAGAAAGAGAGACGGAGACAGAGAGACAGAGAGAGAAAACTGAGATGGACTGCAGACATAAACGAGGGACCCGAACTTCTCTCTACATAAAAATGAAAGCAGTAGGGGGCGGGACTCAGGACATTGCTTCGGCACTGACACCAGAGACATCAAGCCCCAAAGCACAGGCAACAAGAGCAAATCAGACAAGTGAACCGCTCCCACCAGTAACGGAAACGGGGAGTGCAGAGGACACCCAGATGCAGAAATATTGCAAACAGACATGAGGCAGCATTACTGCCCAGAATATGTGAGAAATCCACTGAGCTTAATACCAAAACACAATAGCCTGACTAAACTTAGCTTCACAGACTTAAACAGGACCAGCAAGATGGTGGAGAGGGTCAAAGTTCTTGCTGAGCAAGCCTCAGGGCCTAAATTCAATCTCTGGAGGCCATGGAAAGTGAAAGGAGAGAAAAGGGCCACAAAACTGTCCTCTGACCTCCACACACATGCCGTGCCATGTATACACACACACACACACACACACACACGCCGTGCCATGTACACACACACATACACACATACAAATACATATCATGCCATGTATGCACACACACACACAAATACATATCATGCCATGTATGCACACATGCACACATACAAACACATGCCATGCCATGTATGGACACATACACACACACAAATACATACCATGCCATGTATGCACACATATACACACACAAACACATGCCATGCCACATATGTACATACACAGCTTAAAAGGATTAAATAGCTATTTCCCCAGATGTCTTTAAATGCCATGGGTCACCATTGGTCATCATTAACTTTGGGGGATTAGAAAAGACATTCCTAATCCTTGAGATTACATTCTTTCTGCTAATTCAAATTACTTATGAAAGGATTTGTCAAGATTATTGGGAAATTCAAGAAATTAACAGCATTATTAACTTGAGTTTTTGAAAATGATCATGTTAGAGTTGGGGAGATGGCTCAGTATGCCAAGGGCTTGTTGAGCAAGTATGAGGACCCAGGTTCCTATCTCCAGCCTCCATGTAAAAGCTGGGTATGGCAGCGCATGTCTGTAATCTAAGTGTGTGGGGAGTAGAGATGGACAGATCCCAGGGGCTCTCTGGCTAGCCAGTCTAGCTAATACAGCAGGATCAGTGGCCTCCTGAGGAATGATACCTGAGCTTGACGCCCAGTCACAAGCAGGCGCACACATACACACATAAAAGAAGTGGAAACAACCGTGTTTTCGAAGGTGAAACAGCTTGAACAGTGTTAACACGCCCTTCTCTGTTAAGGATGTAACATGCTTGAACTTTCTGGAGTGTTTTTCAGACTGTTGGTTTTGAAACTGCCATCAATTTACTTTTTAAAGGTTTGTATATTTTGATACTTTTACCCTAATACAAAACCCAACAGTGACAGATTGAAGGGACAAAAAAGAACTTAGCTAATGTCACACACATAAGTGCCCAGAGTTTCCTTGGGTGGAAGGAAATGTCTTTTTCCTCTTCTTGACAGGGAAACAATGAGGAAGCACTGGGAAGGGATAATCCCATTTCACGCTCCTCCTGGGGTGCCTGGAAATGCAGTTCAGTGCAATCTGTGCAGGTCGGTTCTGCCTGTGGGCTAATGGGCTGCACTTAGTACCTGCCGTGCAGACAAGTGGCCTGGCAGGGACAGCAAGCTGGTGGTGAGGACAGCTGACCTGGCCACCTCCAGCAGGCTGCATGCCCCACCCCCAGGGATTTCCAGAGCTGAAGAAGGATTTGCCCACCTCTCTGCTCACCCACATCTGTCCACAGGCAGCAGGACACACCCAGGGCTACCCAGGAGAGGGTTGGCCAAGGGAGGCCTGTTGTAACAGAACTTTCTGTTGACTTTTAAGATGACTTTGGCCTCTTTTCCCTCAGATGCTAGCGACAGCTGGCATTCAGTTGTACGTGTGTTGTTCGAATTTCTAAGGTCTTATAATAAAAAATCTGGAACCAGATATTGGGGTAAATGCTGAAAGATAGAGAGACAAAGGAACAAGCCACAAACACCTTTCACCTCATCAGCTCCACAAATCCTTTGACTGAAATCCTTTGAGTCCTCACCTGAAAGGGACTTCTCAGCCGAAAGAGCTTCAGCTGAAAAAGCCTCTAACTGAAAGGGACGCTTCTGCCGAAAAGCCTTTAGTTTCTGTCTCCTCACGCCTTATACACCTTCCTCTGTCCAGCCATCACTTTCTGGGATTAAAGGTGTGTGTGCTTCCCAGTACTAGGATTAAAGGCGTGTGCCACCACTGCCTGGCTCTGTTTTCTCTCCTAGACTGAGTCAATCTCATGTAGTCCAGGGTGGCTTTGAACTCACAGAGATCCAGACGGATCTCTGACTCCTGAGTGCTAGGATTAAAGGTGAATGCCACCACTGCCTGGCCTCTATGTTTAATCTAGTGGCTTGTTCTGTTCTCTGATCTTCGGGCAAATTTTATTAGGGTACACAATACATCACCACAGATGTGCTCCAGGGTCTTCAAGGTCCTCAGCTGAGCTTGCCATAGGAGCAGTTTGAGTTTCCCTAGGCTCTTCTGCACTGCTCTCTTGCCACACATGTCGTAGTCATAACCTGCCATCAAAATGAAACTCACAAAGGCTAGTTAAAAAAAGTCACAGTATAACTCCAAGAAAATGGCTCCTCCCCCACAGGAGGTGGACGAGAGTGGAGATGATGAAGATGACAGCAGTGGAGAGGAGCTTGTCATCCCTCAGAAAAAAAGGCAAGACGGCTACCACAACTCCAGCAAAAAGGGTAGTGGTTTCACAAACAAAAAAGATTAAAGTTGCCACACAAGTCAAAGCGTTGGTAGCGACCCCTGTTAAAAAGGGAGCTGCCACTGCGGCCAAGGGGGCTAAGAACGGTAAGGATGCCCAAAAGGAAGACAGCGATGGGGATAAGGAAGACGACGATGACGGCCATGAGGGTGACGACGAGGACGAAGAGGATTCATTGCCACGTGTGAAAGCAGAGAAACCAGAGAAAAGGAGCAGTTGGTGTTCCTGCCTCAGAGGATGGAGGATGAGGATGATGAAGAGAACGGTGAGGAGAAAGATGGTTCTGAAGAGGATGCTATGGAGATCACACTGGCCAAAGGGGAGAAAGCTCCCGTAAAAGTTGTTCCTGTGAAAGCCATGAGTGTGACCAGGAGGAAGATGAAGATGATGATGAAGAGGAGGAGGAAGATGATGAAGAACCTGTTAAGACAGCACCTGGAAAACAAAAGAAGGAAATGACCAAACAGAAGTTCCTGGAGTCAAGAAACAGAAAGCGGAAGTCTCGGAACCGTACCTTCAACCTGTTCGCTGGAACTTTAATCTCAGCAAGTCTGCTGCTGAATGAAAAGTTGCCACCAGTGGACTTCTTGCTAAAATTGATCTTGCCGTTAGAGATGTCAGAACTGGTACAAATAGGAAATTTGGTTATGTGGATTTTAAGTCTGCTGAAGACCAAGAAAAGTCCTTAGAACTCACTGGTTTAAAAAAAAAAAAGGTTGGCAATAAAATAAACTAGAAAAACAAAAAGAGAGAGACCCTAAGAAAGCTCAAACTGCAAGAACACTTTAGCCAAAACCCAGTCTTTCAACATCACTGAGGACGAAGTGTTTGAAGATGCCACGGAGATGAGATCATTGGTCATCAAGGATCATCATGATCATCAAGGGATCGATCGCTCATGAGTTTAACGTAGAAGCTGATGCAGAGAAAAACTCTGAAGAAAAGCAGGGGGCAGGGCCCAATGGGTGATCTTTTCACTCTGCTATACTGGAGAAAGGACAAAGGCAAGAGAGAGCCAGAAAGAAAAGGAAGCAAAAACTTTGGTTTTAACTTCCCTTCAGTGCAACAGAAGAACCTCTTCGGCAAGTATTTGAGAAAGCAACTTTTATCAAAGTGCCCCAGAACCCAAATGGCATATCTAAAGGGCATGCATTTATAGAATCTGCTTCATTTGAAGATGCTAAAGCTTTAAACTCTTGTAAGAATATGGAAATTGTGGGCAGAACAATCAGGCTGGAATTACGAGGACCCCGGGGATCACCTAATACGAGAAGTTAGCCATCTAAAATTCTGTCAAAGGTCTGCCAGAAGAAACCACTGAAGAGATCCTAAAAGAATCATTTCAGGGCTCTATTCGTGCAAGAATAGTCACTGATCAGGAGCCTGGGTCTTCCAAAGGGTTTGGTTTTATAGACTTCAATAGTGAGGAAGACGCCAAAGTTGCCATGGAGGCCATAGAAGATGGTGAAAGTGATGGACACAAAGTTACCTTGGACTGGGCCAAGCCTACAAGGTGAAGGTGGCTTTGGTGAGGGCAGAGGACGAAGAGGCAGATTTGGTGGCAGAGGCCAGGAAGGTTTGGGAGGTAGAGGAGGTTTCCAAGGTGCCAGGGCAGGAGAACAGAGAACAAAGTTTGAAAACTTTCTTCCATTCCCACCTTTCCCTCTTCCTTTGAAAGAAAGAACTCTGGGGTGTTTGCTCTGTCTCCTGTCCAATGGCAGAGCTTTCTGAGGACATTTCAAGACAGTAAGTACACAGCCATGTCATCTAACTTGGAATCTATATAGGTAACATCTCGAGAGAAACACCCTGTTGGTTTTGAATGAATATTCATATTCATATAAACAAACTTTTTGTTTTATGTTTTTTTTGAGACGGTTTTTCTGTGTAGCCCTGGCTAGCCTAGGTGTCCTACTTGTTCTATATGTAGCCCAGGCTGGCCTCAAACTCACAAAGATCCACTTGCCTCTGCTTCCCAAGTGCTGGGATTAAAAGTGTGCACCACCATCCCCTGGCCCAGTCATAAACTTTTTTTTTTTTTTTTTTTTTTTTTTTTTGGTTTTTCGAGACAAGGTTTCTCTATCTTGTTTTGGTACCTGTCCTGGATCTCGCTCTGTAGACCAGACTGGCCTCAAACTCACAAAGATCCACCTGGCTCTGCCTCCTGAGTGTTTTTAAAGATAAGCAATAGAGCTAACCCTTATCTGTACATTTTGAATGTATACTGTTTCATCCCATGTATAAAAATCATCTTTTTCCTATACACACACACACACATCACATCACATCACACTATATATACTCCCCACACACACAATAAAAATACACTAAATGTAATTTTTAAAAGTTTAAGGTGGTTCTTTACGGCTACTCATGACATTTTCAGTAGGCAAAAGACAGAGTCAGAGTCTGCTGAATTCTAACATGGAGTAGGGATGTTTCTCATGGAGTGGATGATGGCCAGAGGGACTGTTGGGTTCACAGAACTGTGTGCCTCAGCAAGCACCTGAATGCCTAGCACAAGATCGCGGATATCCCTTTCCATGAGTCTGGGCAGAGTTTACAGGAAAAAGGAAAGTGGGAACTTGGAGGTTTGCATTTATTCACACAACTTAATGTCATTTTTGAGGAAAACAAAACTAAAGCTCAAAAACAAAACAAACAACAACAACACCCTAACATTTTAAGGCCACACACCACAAGCTGTCTCTCACAGTCTTGGCTGTTCGGGCGTGGGCTATCATCTCTAAGCAATGCTGGCATCTTCCCAGGGTAAAGGCCATGTGCTGCCATGTTGGAGCATCTCTCTCACAAGCAGCACCACACTGGTTGCAGCAGCTTGGTTTCCCCTGTTCTAGTTCTGCAGTGTGGGCTTCGCCATGACCACACTGGGTTAGCATGGACTGGGCTCTTCCATGTGATCCTGGCAGGGAACACAAGCCCTGTAAAGAACATGACAGACACATGGGAGAAGGGCTGGAGCCCACCTCCAGCTTCCAGTTAAAGAATGTGAAATCAGCTCTCTCACCCAGTCATTTCTTTAGGACCTCAGTGAACAGGACAGCTCACGAAGCTGTCTCCAGAATTATGCAACACACTGAAACCCAACAGCTGTCCACAACTTCCATTTTAATATCAATGGGGCTCTATCCCTCATAATTACAGTAGGAGAATTACACGGTTTGATTGGACATTAACATTTAGTAAAATTCACTTCAAGATTATAGAGCATTCTAAATATAAAAATAAGTCTTTTAATTAAAAAGAGTATGTGAATAACCCCGGTTATGTCCAGAAACAACCCCCAAAGTCCAAAGGCAGGGAGATCTCCAGCTGTGCCTTATGATTACATAAGCTACAAGGCTGCAAAACCTCCAGGCAGTTTGATACAGAATTTGTTGACTTCTAGATAATGTCTTCTCCAGCAGAACATGAGAAAAGAGGCCAGCACACTCAGGATGTGCCTGGCCTTCTGGAGGAAGTTGGATTACCTGAGAGGCTAACAACCCCTGCACGGAGCCCTGGCTGTCATTTGAACAGTTGGGCACCTAGGAGCGCTGTAAGGGACTGGCACTGGCCATCGTACGAGGATTCAAACCCAGCTGGAATCTCCCTTCTTCCCATGGCATCTTCTAATGACTCCCGGTATGGTTGAAATGGCCCTGCAACAGTGAAAGAACATACTGTGAGTGTTAATTTACCCTAGGCTCCTTAACAGGCTTCAGCTGCATATTCACCAACACAGAGGACACTATTTATAGTAACTGGGCTAGGATGGGTGTGATGGCGCATGCCTGTAATCCCAGCACACGTAAAGCTATGACAGAAGCACTGCCAGCCTAGGCTACATAGTAAGTTCTAGACCAGCCAGCCTGGGCTTCAGAGTTAGACCCTGAGTCAAAAATAAGATAGCCGGGCGTTGGTGGCGCACGCCTTTAATCCCAGCACTCGGGAGGCAGAGGTAGGCGGATCTCTGTGAGTTCGAGGCCAGCCTGGGCTACCAAGTGAGTTCCAGGAAAGGCACAAAGCTACACAGAGAAACTCTGTCTCAAAAAACCAAAAAAGATAATAATAATTAATATATTAATGGGAGAGGGGGAGAGGGAGAGAGACACACATACACACTAGGCTAGCTCCTGTGTACTACCTCTCAAATACCTGCATTACAGGAGTGGGACACCAGGCCTGGCTTGCATTGATAAATAATGACTTCTAAGGCGTAACTTACAGATGTAATAACATGAATTACACCGTAACTAAGGTACTTCAAGTATTCCTAATGCTGCCCAGTGCACAAAATGTTCTTAACAAATGTTACATACTTTATTACTTGGAGAAGAATGAAATATCATTCAGATAGTAATAAAATAAAATTTTAAAATACACCGTCAAAATACCGAATCAGGATTCAAAACAACCGCAGTGTGGCTTGATCCTCATGTGGACATCTGGAAGTAGCCAGGGTCATAATGGTCCCCACCACAGCCCCTCACCCAACCCTCCTGAAGCAGGCCTCTCTTCATATCCCAACGAAAGTAGATGGGAGAATGAGATGGCTGAGGATGACAGTGGCCAGGTGCCACACGGCTGTGCAGCAAAGGGTCCCATCAACATCCAAGAGACTCTGTCACACTTGGCCATGTGCACTGGCACACGCAGTGTGCTTTCTGGCCACAGGCTAAGGAAGGGTGGGCATCCCTGCCTACAAGGCCCACACCAAGACACTAACAATTCCCTGAGGGGACTGAGGTCCAAGAAGGTTTGGGTGGTCAGGAAATGAGGGGATGACAGTCCAGTCAAGGGTTTCATCCATTCTGCCAACGGGAAAGACTCAGACATTGCCTGGAGAAGACTGGCAGCTGGCCATGTACCCATGGTATACCAGTGGCTCACGGCTCACCTGGGCCATGAGAACAAAGGACTTTGGCCGGGCGGTGGTGGCGCATGCCTTTAATCCCAGCACTCGGGAGGCAGAGGCAGGCGGATCTCTGTGAGTTCGAGGCCAGCCTGGGCTACCAAGTGAGCTCCAGGAAAGGCGCAAAGCTACACAGAGAAACCCTGTCTCGAAAAACCAAAAAAAAAAAAAAAAAAAGGACTTTGGAAGCCAGGACAGGCACATGTGTCTACACATCCTAGAAGGCATCCTAGGCAATGAAAACAATGTTGAGGTCAGAATGTTCTAGAACCAGGAACAACAGGAACCTGGTGTGCATGTGACAAACAGGCAAGACTGGATTATCTGTCTAGAAGGTCAAGCTCATGAGGTCATGAGGACACTATATATCATGATGGAGAAAGGAAGAGAGTTACTCAAGAACATGTAAAGGCATGGGTGAGGACATGTAAAAACATATGAGAACATGATATAAAGAATATATACAAATATATAACATACAAAAACCATAGAAGATCATCATTTAAAAACACAAAACATACAAGATCATAGAACACCTAAGATCATAAGAACATGCAAGATCACAGAAGATTAATAAACAAATACAAAAAACACACAAGATTGTTGAATATAACATACATCATCATAGAAGATAATCATTTAAGCACATACAAGAACATATAAGATCATAGAAAAACATCTAAAGAACATCATTGAATATACAAGATCATAAAAAATAAGAACAGCACAGATTATACAAGATCATAGAACAGTATCATATATGATCATAAAAGAACATCATATAAGAACACACAAGATCACAAAAGCACATACAAGAACATAAAAGATCATAGATGAATATATAAAAAATACACAAATATGAAATCATAGAACATCAAAGAATGTCATATAAAAACACAAAGATCATAGAAGAACATCTAAGATCACACAAACACATACAAGACCATAAAAAAATCCTGTAAAAACATCCAGGATCATAGATCATCCTATGAGAACACACGAGCTCATAGAACACACAGGCCATGTTCCCACAGTCCTGGAAGAATGATGAGCAGGACAGGTACCCCTTTAGAAACAAGGTCCTTCCTGTGGTGCTCAAGGTCTTCCATGGCCCGGGACAGCAGTTCTCCAGAGAGAATGCAGCACGCCCCTACATTCTCCACAGGACTGTTCTCTCCTGAGGTTCTTGTGTGCTATGGGACCAGGCCAGGGGAGTCTGGGAAGTCCCTGGAGTGGTGGGGCCTCCCCACTTCGTGAATCTTCATTAAAACCGCCTTCACTGACCTCCCTACCCTTTATGAATCCCCCTTATAAAACCCCACCTGTCATAGATCTCCATTACAACTCCCTCACCTTCTTGGATATTCCTTATGACCCTAACTCTTCATCGCCAGTGCCGTGTCCAGGCACAGCTTCAGGGACTTGGACCTGACTGGGGCGGAGAGAGTAGAGAGTGACGGATGGGTGGGCAGAAAGCTAGGGTTGGGTGATCTGGGCTCTCTGGTAGAGAAACCACAGCACACCAAAAGTGCAGCCTGTTTATTACATAGAGTTGAACAGAGAGGTGGGGTTATTGCATACAGCTGGACAAAGATGTAGGATTATTACACAAAGAGAAACAAGGGCTTGTGGTATACAGCTGGATCAAGGAGGCAGGTTTAGCTAACCTTGGTAGGTACTGTCTCTGTAGAGGAGCAGTCTTCAGGCCCTAAATATCTGGGGGAGAAAGCAATGGTGGACATTTTCTGCACACACTATCAATATCCACACACGGACTGAAAGGGAAGGTTTTGCCATCTTTCCTCTGAGCCTCACTCCCAGGGAGACTTTACCATTTTCTCCATGGGTCTAAGGCTCTAGGATCCTTGACATCCCTGTGCCCACGTCAGTAATACACACTCGTGCAGGACTTCACTCGATTTTAACTCTCTGAGGACTGGTGAGAGGACTTCCTCTGCCCCCACATTTCATGGATCTTGCTTATAACCACTCACCCTTCCTGGATCTGCCTTATAACCCACATCCTTCATGATCTACATTATAATCCCCAACCCCTCCCAGATCCTCTTCTGTTTATTCTGTAGCTCCTGCAGCCTCAGGATGCCTCACTTGGTCTCAACTGACAAGGAGCAGCAGCATTCCCATGAACAAGCTGACTACAGAGAAGTCAGCTGCTCAGTGACAGTCCAGCATTCGGTCATTGGCGGAATGAAAGGGAATCTGCTGGTAACAGTCCCCACCCATTGTTTTTGGATGTGCAAGACAGGATAGTGCAGAGAAGGGAAGGCAGTAGCTTGACAGCTGTGGGGACAGACACCGATGTGTCAGAGAACCACACTGCTCCCACACTCATTCCAATCCTTGAAAGCAGGTGATATGGGGCTGAGAGGAGATGGTCTGGAGTACCGATAAGTAACACAAGCTGAGCTGTGACAATGATAACAGGGGAAATTGTCAGCAACTGTTCATGTCTATAATCTTAGCACTCAGCAGCTGAGGCAGGAGGATCACAACCAATCTAGGTCAGTCCAGGCTACAAGATAAGGTCAAGGCCAGCCTATGATGAGACTATGTCAAGCAGACAAACCAAAGAAAGAACCCATGTCAGCAATTACTGAGCTAGAAAGCAGTGTAAGAATGAACTAGAACGGCTCAGATGGAAGGATTGAACATACAGAGATGGAGAACATACTGAGACAAGGTCCGTGCATTCACGAGGAAGAGTTCAGTGATTAAAACATGACAGCGGACTGGGAGATGGTTTGACAGATAAAGCACTAGCATGCTTGCACGAGGCCTTCAGTTCCAGTCCCCAGAATCCACGGAAAAGACAGCAGTCATGGTAGCCCGCCGGTAATCCTAGTACTTGGGAGGCAGAAAGAAGGGCTCCCTGGGGCAAGCTGGCAGGCTAGACTAGCCAGAATTAGTGAGCTCCAGTCTCATGGGGGACCTTGCCTCAATAAATAAGGGGAAAATGATCAAGGAAAACACTGTCAAGTCTGAGCTTACACACACACACACACACACACACACGTCCAAACACGTGTGTCCATACTCATGAGAGTACACAACACATATATAAATATATACCTATGTAAATAAACAAATACAAGGCAGTTGAAGAGCAAGGCGTTCAGGTCCCACAGAGACAGCTCTGTCTAGGATTCAGAGCGGGAAGTATCAGTTGGATCAGCAAACTATAGTCAGGAACATAGAAGGGGCTCAGGCCACACAGAAGCTTTGGGGGAAAAGCCACCAAACAGGCTGAGAGGCACACAGGGGACTGCTGTTAGGGATTCCACTGATATACTGATATAGCCTCTGCCTCCCTGAGAGGCAGGGGAGCCGTCGGAGTCAGGCTGGGAGTGGTGAGCTGGCGGGGGAGCACTCCCGTGCATGCGGGCAAGTGGCTGTGAATGAGCCCGAGTTTAATAAAGTCCTCTGAAGTTTGCAGCCGCTGCCCACCAGTGATTTGCTGCTAAGTAGTGCTCCCTGGGACCCCGCATCTCTAAAAATACTATTTGCTTTTTATTTAACACTGAACCTTTTGATGTTTTAGAATATAAAAATAGTAAGTGTCTTATTATTTTAAAAGCTTAGGAGAGAAACTAGCCATATTATTAGAAAAAGAAGATATATGCAGCATAGTCTGTTCAAATATCAAGAGGTGTGACTTTTCAAATTCACATTTCAATCTTTATTTACATAAGACTTTTAGAAATAGTAGGTGTAAATATTAAACCGCCCAAGCCTGGGTAAAATTTTATTGAGAATAACTACAAATAAAAGGAAACTGATTTTTTAAAGTCAGTTTCTGAAATTTAGATGAAAAGAATATTGAGCATTAACCAAAAAAAAATGATATTTACATATCAATGTAGGTTTTCTGCTCATAGATTCATTTCCTATGAAACTAAAGGAGGCAAGCTTGGGGAATTACGAAGAAAGGGAAAACCCTAAGCAAACAGGTACTGTTGTTCAAACAGAATATTAGCCAAAATGATCCAATCAGGCGCTTGAGCTAATTCTTTCTTTCTCCCTTTAAGCCATTCATGCCAGAACACAACCTCTCAGAGTGTTAGGAACTCACACTACTTCCAAATGTGCCTCCCACAGACAGGAGGTGAAAACTATATCCTAAGGATATGGGGTTGGGGCAAGAGCCAGCCAGTCACAACCAGAGATGTTATTTGACCACAGTGGGCCACGATTCTCAAGCAAGGTATGACTTATCTGCATCCTAGGATATATTTGGCAGCCACAGGAATCAACCTAAATATACTAAACTCAAATGACTGCATCTTGAATTTGACCATTGTTCAGAAATACACCACACATCCAATGAAATATACCACACATGATGCTCCGCAGACAGAGAACAGAAAGCAGCAACGCACACTTTCCTGGAGAAAGCAAGACACTGGAGTTTGCTTTTGTGTTGATCTAATGACCTCAGCTACTCAGGTTTGTGTGGACAGCAGCTACCAGGGCGTCAGGGCTGTCTAGGACAGAGTCGGTGCCTGGCCTTGTAGAACCCCGCAGCCAGTCCTGTGTCAGCTGAAGCTGCTGGTAAGTTACGGACTCAATCTTTTGCTCATCAGGAACAGCAATTCACTTCTCTGAAGATCTTTAGGGGGCAATCTCCAACACTCAGACTCAGACATATGCTCACTCTCCTGGTTTCTATGTGGAATTTAAATACAGTTCTATTTTATTACAATATTGAGATTTCAAATTTAAAATAAAAAACCCAAGAATTATAGAGGTTATCAAAAGCATATTAACTTGTTCTTAGGGTAAGTTCAAAATTAATAACAAAGGCATTATTATGCTAATATATACTTTATGATATTCTGCCCTACAGCGGAGGCTGAAAATTGACTGGCGGTCTTTGACCTCCCTTTATTTTGAACTGATGGTGTGAATGCTATGTTTCCTGCAGAAATCTAAAATTTACGGAAAGTTTATGGAAACACACTAGGAGAGTTTAAGCAGGTGAGGAAAACCCAGTGCTGACGCCTGCTGAGGTAATTTAAGTAAGGTCATGTCTCTTCCCCAAGATGACCTTCAAGTTCTGTGTTTCAGACAAACAGAGGATCAGCTCCTGCTCCTCCAGGTTGTCCTTCCAGTCACCAGCACCTTCACACATGTACACGTGCACAAATACTGCTGCCCAGTCAGAATTTTAACTTTATTTTTAATTTATTGTTCTAAATGTGAAGCTGGAACAACATTTTTTTAACCTCAACAGAATGCTAAAAAAAAAAAAAAAAAAAAAAAAAAACAAGCTCAAATCAACCTTTATATACGTATCTCATTTCTTATGTGTGTGTAACTGCAGATTTTATTAACCGTTTTACAGATCTGATGGTGAAGAACTCTACCATTTATGCCTCAGACCACACTTACAGATTCCCCTGCAATACATCTCAGGCAAGGCTGGGCTGAACTCCTTCCGCTGTTCTGCAGAATCTACGAGATGAACCACAGACATAGGTGTGTCAGCACAGGGGTAGTCACGGTTGTATTAAACAAATTTTGTGGCCTCGCAGTGGGTTTGGTGGCAAGAGGAAGTACATACCACTGAGCTCGGCCTCTCCTGGCTATACTCCGGTCGTGGTGCAGGTGGGCCTCGTGGCCGTGGCTCCTGGTCCTCTGTGCTCCAGGATAGCAGGGCACAGGTGCTTACTATGTGGCTGCTGTACTCATGCCCACCAGCTTCTGACCTCCTGCATGCCCGTTTCTGAAACACAAAATTTCACTTCCGATGACCTCAGACAACATACAACACTCTAAATTTCTTTTCAGAAAACTTCGGTTCCTAACATAGACCCCCGTGGGCTGGAAAGCCTTCTAGAACGTGTGGAGATGACTTTCAGAACTAACAGCCATCACTTACCTTAACCTTGTTAGTTCAAGCGCTGTCTGTAGTTACTCGGCTTGATAGATTTAAAATAGTCATTTTAAACAATTTTGGCTGAAATTCCTGTAATAAACTATTGTGACTGGTTTATTGAAAATGTACCAAACCTATAAATTTTGTTCAAGGAACTACTTATATGCTTCAACACATCTTCCTTAGCATCGAGTTGCATTCTTTCTTAACACAGTACGCATGGCTCACTTGTGAATAATTCTCTTACTGGCATGGAAGAACAAATTACTTTTATTGATCTCAGAGTCTGCACACACAGCCCATAACCAGGTAATTCGGGAGAAAGTTAACATTTGGTTTCTACATCCACATTAACTAAAGAAGGTTAATTACAAAAATAGTCCTTCAACACTTCAGAAGAAAGTATCATGTCCTAATGCCTCAAGATACATTCTAGAGCCATCCTGTTCTGGGCAAGAGAGTCAGGAGGACCTCTGTAAACACCCACCAATCCACTCTCAGCCCAGGACCAGCATGTCCCTCTGGTTCTGGACACCTCCCAAGTCAGAAAACATTTGCTGGTATGATCCACTGCATGGCTCCAACATCTACACTCAGTTGTAAATCACTTGTCTTTGCCAAGTCTGAGTTTCCCCAACTGTGTTTATTATCTATGGTATCATTTATTTAATAATTCCTAGTTGGCTCTTAAAATGTATTCATTGAAAGTTTCAAATATACAGTGAGCTTTAATCATTATCATCTGTGTTAGTTATTTTTCTGTTGCTGTGATAAAATACCACGGCCAGGCAACTCACAGAAGAGTTTATTTGGGCTTACAATTCCAGGGAGGCCAAAAGGGTGGTGGTGGGAGCAGGAAGCTGAGAGTACTCATTTTTTTTTCAAGATAGGGTCTAGTCTCAAGCTCACAGAGAGCCACCTGCCTCTGCCTCCCAAGTGCTAGGATTAAAGGCATGCGCCACCACACCCACATTGTTTACCACAAGCATAAACCTTGAAATGGCGTGAGTCTTTACATTCTCAAAGCCTGACCCCTGTGACACACCTCCTCCAACAAGGCCACACTTTCCAATCCTTCCCAAAGAGCTCTACAGCTGGGGACCAGGTGTTCAAACTTATGAGCCTATGGGGAACATTTCACTTTCAAACTATCACATTCCACTTCTTGGCCCCCATAGGCTCATGGTCATATTATAATGCAAAATGCACTCAGTGCAACTTCAAAAGTCCCTACAGTCTTTCAGTCTCAACACTGTTTAAAAGTCCAATGTCGCTTCTGAGACAAAAGACAAGCCTGTAAAATTAAAAACCCAGTTACACACATCCAGCATACAATGGCACAGAATCTACATCACCATTCCAAAAGGGAGGGATATGGACCTAGTGAGGAACTCCTGAACAAGAGCAAGATGGAAACCCAGCGGGGCAAACTCCAAATGCTGTAGTTTGATGCCTGATGTTACAGGGCTTTGATAGCTCAGCCCCTCCAGCTTTGAGTCTGCAGCACCATCTCTCACCCTCCCAGGACTTCTTCCACTGAACCCATCTTCTTTCCATGAAGGCTCCCTCCAGTTTTCAGGTCTTTGAGGGTATGTGTGTGTGCGCACATTTCCATTTGATTTAGTTAGGGCTGGCTGTTTGCCTGAGCACGGGTAGGAAGTTACTTACTGGTGCAGACTACTTTTCAGTGGGTGCCCCACTGACAAAAGTAACACCGCTCCCCCAGCTGCAGCCACCACTAACTGCCAATGGTCCTACCACAGAGTTGGGGGGTTTTGAAACATAATGAGTTTATTCGACGAGGAGGCATTTCACCGTGATACATGGGACTGAGTCTGAGATTTCCCATAGTCATTCCCAGAAGCTACCCTAATCTAAATAATCCCTCACAGGTGTGCCTGAAGGTTTGTCTGATTCCACATCCTGTCAAACTGACAATCAACACTAACCATCATAAATACCAAGGCAAAAAGTAAAATGACCTCTCCCATCACATTAAGGGAATCACACTATGACCGGGAAGAACTTCTAGAAAGGAAAGCCAGGCTCAACAGCAGGAAATCCATGAACACCATTCACAGGTCAGTTCTCATGAGGAAAACAATGACACAATTATCTCCAGAGATACTAAAAATCATTTGAAATGTAAACACCATTTATGACAAATCAAAAACAAACAAACTACACTAAAATAAAATAGGAAGCAAATGCTTTGGGTTTTTCTTTGTACTTTGATTTTTTTATTTACGTGCCTGTGTGGTTTTTTGTGCACCACATGTTTGAGGGGATCCCCTGAAGGTAGCAACACAGGTAGCTGGGAGTGCTGAGAGGTGGGATTATAGGCATACACCACCATACCTGGCTCATAGAATTTAACATTCTTTTTTGGAGTGTGTATGGGCGGGGGGAGGGGCGGGCGGGCAGGCGGGCGGGGAGGTTGTTTGCTTTTTTAAATAAAGTCTTATGTGGCTTATTATTAAGAAAATATTTGGAGCATGTGCTACGAAGGCTCATTACTCATATGTGAAACTCATAAAGGCTGAGGAACAAGTTACATGTATGCAGTGGTACACACCTGTATTCCCAGTTACTGGGAGGTAGAGGCAGGAGGATCAGGAGTCAAGGTCAACCACTTTACGTGAGGCCTGTCTCAGAAAAAAACAAGAGAAAAACCTTAGTGTCCCCACCTCCATGAACAAAAGACAGAGGATTTACAAGCAAGCTGCTGAGAAGCCACACACATCAGTCGTGACAGAGTGCTCAGTTAAATACACTCACTTCAGTGATTTCTTTGTCGAGTTGGTTAGATGAAAGCATGCCCAGGGCATTAGTGGGCATGTCTTTGGAGGTGTC
Source organism: Peromyscus melanophrys (assembly GCA_902168415.1). Taxonomy (NCBI): domain Eukaryota; kingdom Metazoa; phylum Chordata; class Mammalia; order Rodentia; family Cricetidae; genus Peromyscus; species Peromyscus melanophrys. The sequence continues at coordinate 18,584 of CABHPR010133582.1, forward strand.
TGTGATGGTATTCCCAGAGAGGATTAGCTGAGGGGGGAAGCTGGGCCCTGAAGGTGGGTGGCACCATTCTAAAGGCTGGGGTCCTGGACTGATGAAGAAAAAGAAAAAAAGAAAAAGTGGGCTGAGCACCAGGATTCATCTCTCTGCTTCCTGTGAACACGGCAATAAGAACAGTTACTAATACATTCGTATTTAGGAAAATGCAAATGAAGCTAATATTAAGATATTATCTGTCATCCACCAGCTTTTCAAACGTGACACAGCCCTGTAGAAGGCAAGCATCTCCTGTGATGCTGGAAGGGGGAGATAAGAGAGTATGGTGAAGTCACGAGAACCCAGCAATTCTACCTCTAGCCATCCATCCAAAGACACATCCCCGGCACTGGACTACTGCTGCCTACTGCTCACTTCTCACGGGTCTGACACGGAGGTAACGAGTGTGCATGCATGTATACAGTATGACATGGAGGTAAGGAGTCACACAGATGAGTGTGCATGCAAGTATACAATATGACAGTGGGGATAAGGAGATGCACAGATGAGTGTGCATGCATGTATACAGTATGACAT
>CABHPR010133582.1:19163-32150 GCA_902168415.1 Peromyscus melanophrys
ACAGTATGACATGGAGGTAAGGAGATGCACAGATGAATGTGTGCATGGATGCTCCTCAGATGGTTTACAGCATCCGAGAGATGAGCTCAATATTCACTGCACCCAACACTGTCATTTTGGTTTCTAAATGCTGTTCAGGATGAAGCAGGGAAAACACAAGAGGAGCCTAATTTTTTTTTATAAAGGTGGTTTTTTTATACTTATTTACATTTATTTCTCTATTTTGGGGAGTGCACAGGCCATGGCACACATGTGGAAGTCAGAGGGCAACTTGCAGAACTTTCTCTCCTTCTTTCAGTTTCTCTCCTTCTTCCATGCAGGTTCCAGGAATCAAGCTTCGTGGCAAGTCTTCCCCCACTGAGCCATCTCATCAGCCTGAGCCTAAAACAGTTTTCAAACCAAAATACTTAGGAAATCCTTATGAAAGGACGTGGGCACATCAACAGGGCACAGGTGCCAACCTGATGGTCAGAGCAATTTAAACTGTAAAGTAAATGATAGCATTGGGTTACAATTCAGAGAGTGGTAAACACCATGCACCTGCCCATTCTGAAAATAACCCAATAATAAATGCAAGGAGGGATGGGGCTTCCTTTTGTGATAAATTCTAAGTAGTGAATGTCAATGGTATGACAGAAACAAAATTAGCGATAAGCAAATACCACAGAGACAACTAGATGAGCTTTGTCAATAGATGCTAGAACCTGTGTGTGGGTGGGTGGGGCGTGGGGCGGTTTCAGTGAGTAGCCCAATTAGGCTGGCTCAAATAATATTCCTTCTGCCTCGGTCTCCTAGAATATTGGGTGTGCATGTGTGCCACCAAGCACCAGCTGCAAAGGGTTTTCTAATGAAAACCATCCCTCACATTGCAGTGGCATACATCCCTGAGGCTAGAACCACTGACTTAACCCAAATTGTCTTCTCACAAATGCAAGCCATCAAATCTAAATTTTCCTTTCTGATCAACCTGAAATGTACACAGCCCTTCCTGGTGGTCATCACCATCCTCTCAACGTTCCAAGGTTATCCACGGGTACTTCCAACTAAGCATCTCTGTACTCTCTTGCTCTTCTATTTCTGGACTATTCCTTGGAGTCTTTCCACTCTGGGTCACTTTCTAGGTGGTCTGTGTTCCATTTACAACAAGCCCCACAAAATACTTTCACTGCCGTGCAAGCACAGAGGGAGAAGGAGCAGAGTCCACGTGCTGTGATTTGGCCATTGTGTCTCTACAGAAGAAACTGTCAGCGACTATATCACACAGTGGGTCCAAGTGTGCCTTCTCTATGTTTCCACACGAAACAACTCTCCAACTTCTGGTCTTATTAAGTCTCATCTTCATTATCTTCTTCTTCTAATTTAACTATAGGCTTTCCAACACATACTCATTAAATTTAATTTCCATTTTGCCTTCTATTTTTTTATTTATTTTTATGTATATACAACAGGGGGTGTCTGTAAAGATGTATGCACATGTTTGTGGAGGCCAGAGGCCAATTGTGGGTATTATTTCTCAGAAACACTCTCACCTTATTTTTTTGAGATAGGGTCTCTTATCCATTAGTCTAGACTGAGTGAGCCCTGGGACTATGCCTGCATTCCCAACACTGGGATTGCAAGCACATGCCACCACACCCAGATTTATTATGAGAGTTCTGGGAACCGAGCTCAGGTCCTCATGTTCGCAAGGCAAGTGCTGTTGCCAACTGAGACAACTCCCACCTCCATGTTGTGCTCTGTCATATCAAAATGTTTTCCGCTCTTACTCTGCCATGGATCACAATCACCATGTCTACTTCCTCGAGGATTTTGCAAGCCTTCTGCATTAAGTTAGACGAAGGCTTTAAGAGAGCACGATTGAGGCCTGAATCTCTGGTTATTTGGGATCTGCTCAGGTTTTACATGGAGAACGATATACAATGTGTGGTGGCTGGAATGACAAGGTTCTCCATGGGGTCAGATATTTGAATACTTGGTCCCCAGCTGGTGGTGCTGTCTGGGAAGGCTTAGGAGGTGTGGCCTTCCTGGAGGAGGTGGTGTCGGGGGAAGGGGGGGGCAGGCTTTGGGAGTTTAAAGACTCAATCACTTCCTGGTCACTCTCTGATTGCCATTCAAGATAGAAGCTCCTAGCTTCGGCTCCTGACACCACGCCTGCCACTTGCTGCCACGCCTCCCACCACGATGGACTCTTCTTCCTCTGGAACTATAAGCTAAAACACCCTCTTTGCCGGGCGGTGGTGGCGCACGCCTTTAATCCCAGCACTCGGGAGGCAGAGCCAGGGGGATCTCTGTGAGTTCAAGGCCAGCCTGGTCTCCAAAGCGAGTTCTAGGAAAGGTGCAAAGCTACACAGAGAAACCCTGTCTCGAAAAACAAAAACAAACAAACAACAACAACAACAACAAAAAACCTCTTTTCCTTAAGTTTCCTTGCTCATGGTATTTTATCACAGCCACAGAAAATTAACTAATACACTGTGTTAACACTGGGTTGCTGCCAACTCTCAATACCTGGGGCTAATGTGGGACTGTTACTATTCCTCACACTATTTACATACATGTTTTCATGTCTCCTGTTAGTAACATAGTCAGCAGCAACAGCGTCTCCCTCTTCTTCTTGCAATATCTGGACTTACTAGAAAGGGGAGCAGAAGCAAAAACACGAACCAGAACTTATATTTCACCAGTGAAATTCAAGACACTTCTGGAACTATTCACAACAGTTTGTGTGCGGCAAAGCACCTGTTACAGGAAGGCCAGCAGACCTGTGATCTCCCACGGTGATGAGCCAATATTCTTTAGGTGCTGAGGTGGTGGTCCAGGTCCTTGATTCTTGGTGCAGGAGGAAAGGAAAGGCCTACCCTGATACCATGGTGGGCGGGTATCCTCTGGGGCATGAGACCATGATGTGTGTGGTGACCCTCAGCCATCAGAGTGGATTAAATGAACAGCATGCTCCTGTGGCCAACAGTCTAGTTATCAAAGTCTGCCCCGGACCCTAGGACACTGACCACTGCCAGGGCACTGCTGCCGGAGCACTATGCCGGAGCACTATGCTGGGGCACTGATGCCGGGGCACTGCTGTACTATGCCGGGGTACTATGCTGGGACTGCTAGAGCTGAGCGCTTCATTCTCTCTGCTCCCTTCCAGAGAGACCTGTCAGCTTTCATGAAGGCAGATGAAGATTTACCACCAAACTAAAAAGACACTTCACTACATAAACAAAATTAAAATCCCAACCAGACACAAAGACCCCATTACTTAACAGTAATTGAAGCAGATCAAGAGAGCAGCGGCCTCATCGGAGCACAGCTGAATCGGGGCGGAGCTGAGCAGACACCTCTGCCGACGAGGCATGAATTAAAATACAAGTCATGATCCTGCTGCCTCAGTGACGGGACAAAGTTGGGACAGGCCTCAGAATGTCCAGCTGCCCTCCCTGAGGAGGAAGGGGGTCACTTCTTTGTTGATGTGGATACTTCCTTTATTGGAAGTGATGGGCCCAAATGACCCTAATGAATGAAGAGTCCAGAGGGAGGAGGGGGTTAAGACTTAGCAATCTGCCAGAAATGAGATTCAAAGCATGGTTTCTGTGCTGACAAGATGAGCCCTTCCAGAAACCAGATGGGACAGGACCCTGGGACTCCGGGAAATGCAACAGGGACTGAGGACCCAGGGGACCACACAGCGGCTCCTTGGTGGGTATGGCTCCGGACTACGAAACATCTTCCCACGTCCACCTTCCTACTCGAAACTCTACAAGAGTGGAGTGGATAAAAACTGAGCGCTGCCCTGTGACGTCTCCAACAGGAAAGCACTGCAGAGTCTCCAGAGTAAGCAGAAGGAGGAGACAGTGCACTCTAGAATATCCAAACACCCGGGGGAAGCACTTATATTACATGTGTTAACGTGATTCAGCATGAGTGATATATGCATAGCACAACTCAGAAAACCAAGCCAGGCATGGCGGTGCACGTCTTCAATCCTGGCACCTCAGAGGCACAGGCAGGTGGACTTCTGTGAGTTCAAGGCCGGCTTGGTCTACATAGTAAGGCACTGTCTCAAAAAAAAAAAAATTAATTAAAATTAAAAAATTAGAAAACCAGAGTCATTAGAGATCAGTAATGTACCGATGCCAAGTCCACAAGAAAATGTATTTTATATAAAAATGAACATAAAAGAAATAACTTGATCTCCCAGGCATGGGGGTGTACACATACATCCCAGCACTAGAGAAGGGAAGGCAGGAAGATCACAAGTCTGAGACCAGCCTGGGCTACAGTGACAGGCCATCAAAATAATAATGAGAATAATGCACAGCAGCGACAATGACCTAACCCTTCCTTTTGAAGGTATTTTGAGAAGCTTTATTATCAGTCTTATCCTGGCGCTGATAAGCACTCTGCATGGACACCACTCTTTACATCCAGCTACAGGAAGTGTAGCGGATAGTTTCTCGAGCTTTCCTCCACTCTATCTGCCATAATAAAGAAGCTTCCTTGTGCTGCAGTTGGACGGCCATCAGTCTGTACAGGGAGCGGGGACTTCCAGGAATCGAGATTAATAAGGCCCCACAGATTGCCATTTAGAGTCAAAGCATGGTTTCCATCATGCAAAGACTCCTTCCTGATGACATTTTCATTTGGAAAATGACCTTGCACTCTTGAGAGATTTGCTTCCTACAGCACAATGAAATCTGGCTGAATGTCAAGCAGAGAGGGGCCGGCCGGAAATTAGGACTCTTACTCACTCTTGGTCCCTACCTCACAAGGATGTAAGGGGCTCTCACCAGACAGACCTCGACATCTTGATGCTGCAGCCTCACTCAGCCATGAGCAGTATTCAAAAGACTCTCAACTGAGCAGGCAAGATCTTCCAGTAATTCCCAGCCAAGTCCACTTGGCAAGGAGATGGTGAGTTACAGTATCAACAAGCCAAGGGCAAAATAACAGGCCAACTAACGCTAGGCCAGATGGTCACCTTGAAGAAGCAATGGAGAAGAGTAAGGGGAAAACTCAGTCTTCCACTTTTAATAAAAAGGTGTGGGGAAGGGACTGGAGAGATGGCTCAGCAATTAAGAGCACTTGCTGCTCTTCAGAGGACCTGAGTCAGCCTCTTACAGCTCCAAGGGATCCAAAGCCTCTGGCCTCTGCAGGCACCTGCACATACCCACATGTAGACACACACTCACCTACACATAATTAAAAATAATAAATAAATCTTTATTTATATTTATTATTTTTAATTATAAAAAAAGGGAGTAGGTAGAGGAAAGAGGATCACCATGTTTGAGGCCAGCCTGGGTTACATAGAGAGACATTGACTCAAAATACCAAAAAACAGAGAAGGACACAAGCCTTCCCTCAGCTGCCAAGGTGCTCCATCCTGGCGGAGTCTGAGAACACACTGTGGTGAGACTCTTCTTTCATGCCATGACTAGCCCCATGCCTGGCAGCCCACATCACACCATCTCCAAGCCTGCCTGAACTATTCTGTCTTTATGTGCATGGACAGTGGGTGCGGTGACCATCTCCAAGGACAACACTGGAGTCCTCATTAAAGTGCTGTTATAAATTTGGACCTTCTGGACCTGGGCTGTTGGCAAAGACTTGGGCCACTGTGGACGCTGAGAGCTTGGCCTGCAGTCAGGGCCTAGAGGCCTGGCCCACAGCTGTGCAGCACTGGAAGGCGGTCCTGCAGCCTTGCCAAGCCTTGCCACCACTGCCCCAGCTGAAAGGAGATCAGAGACAAATGCAAGGAAGGTCTGAGGAGTCAGGTGCTGCTCAGACCTCTCCTGTCACGTGTTCAATAAAAAGCTGAACTTGGGGGTAGGAGTAGGGAGGACAAATGTACTCAGTGGACTTGCTGATGATTAGATTTAGGCTTGTGTGAGTTTACCCAGGACACAGAAGCCTACGTCACATTTGGATTACGACACTAAAGATAATTTTCCCGTAGTGTTAGGGATAGAACAAACACTCTATCCCTGAACCACAACTCTAGCCCCAACTCTAAAGATCTTAAAGAAAGCAATTTCATCTACTGACAGCAAGCAGAACCCAATAAACACCCCGTATGTAAATAAAGTGGCATTTCATTTCTTCCCCATATCACAGTGGAAGGTAAGGGGTTCACCTGAGACTTGGAATGAGAAAAATGAAGCACAAAGGCCTTGGCTGATTTGCCTGATGCCTGTGATTGACGGACCTAGGCTTTCACTGTGCTCTCCAACGAGTTGGAGATGGAACTAAAGAATTCAACAAATGGAATCCTAAAAAACAAAACAATGTATAGAAGAAGAGATGGCAAAGCCTAATAGAATCTCAGCATACAATTATCCCTGTCAAGAGAATCCACTATTGGTGGAAGGATAAACATGCAGATTGATGGAAGGATACTGGAAGCTGAGAAATAAGCCATTATGTTTATTACGTTACATTCATTTAAACCATAACAGTCAAGTGATGTTTGACAATGCTGTCTGAATGAGACTTCCCGCCCCACCAACAGCAGGGGCTCCCTCTGGATTAGGTACAAACTACACCCAAATACCTGTTTTCACAGAGAGATCCTTTATTAAGTGGGAAGGGAAGTTAAAGCCGCTGCTTTCTGACTCAGGCAGAAAAACAGCAACCAAAGACCTTGTAGGTGTGATTTCTAAGAGAAAAGGGGAAGTCTGTGTTAGAATGGGCTAGGATGTGGTGGTAAAGGAGATAGAGGACTAGGGAGAAGGGGAAGGGGACAAGGGGAAGGAGGCAGGGGTATATGTCCTGGATGGGCACAGGACTGCCTCTGGATAGAGAGACAGACGTAGTCCATAGGCAAATGGCAGCTTATAAAGGTAAAATGGGAGACCCTGTGTTCGGATGAGGTGTTTAATTTTAATTGGGCATGTTAATTTGGTAAACCAAAGGGGGCTTTTGATTGCTGGACTTTAATACTTCGATAGCTGGACTTTGGTAATGAGCCGCAGGAGGAGGAAGTGGCCAAATAAGGGAATAGACCTTGGTGACTAGCTTTAGGAATGTAATCTAACGGTTTTTAGCAAGGCAGAGGGAACAGGGGAGAAGGGCAAAGCCTACCAGAGCCATATGTTCAAGTGGGCTAGTGTCCCTTCAGTGTCAAGAAAATCAATCCAACAAGGGAGATACAGTCTTTAGGAGAAAAGCGTGCTAAGAGGACTCACTTTCAAATGTAAAAAAGACTGAGGACCTGCTACTTGTCACATACAGAAATCAGCCCAATATAGATCAGACACTAATATAAGAATGAATAGTGAAGTCAGGTATGTGGCATGCACCGGTAATACTAGCAACCAGAAGGCTGAAGCAGGAAAACCCTAAGTTCAAGGCCAGCCTGGGATATATCAAAAGACTTAATATCAATCAATCAATCAAACAAACAAACAACAACAATGGTACTTCAGAGATGGCTCAGAGGTTCAGAGCACTTGCTGCTCTTATAGAGTAAAGAGGTGTGGTGGTTTAAATAAGACTGGCCCACACTGGTTCATATATTTGAAGGCTCCATCATCAGGGAGCAGCACTATTAGGGGGTGTGTCCTTGGTGGGGTAGGTGTGGCCTTATTGGAGGAAGTGTGTCACTAGGGGTAAGCTTTGAGGTTTCAAGGGCCTAAGCCATGCACAGTTGCTCTCTCTCTCTCCCTGCTGCCTGATGATCAGGATATAGACTGCTCAGCTACTTCTCCAGCATCATGTCTGCCTCCATGCCACCATGCTTCCCACCATGATGATAATGGACTAAAGCTCTGAACCTGTAAGTCAGCCCCAATGAAATGTTTTCCTCTATAAGAGTTGTTGTGGTCATGGTGTCTCTTCACAGCAATAGAACACTGGCACCAGGTTTGATTCTCAGCACCCACATGGAGGCTCACAACTGAAGGGACAGGGCCAGTTGTTTTCTTTCAGGGGCTAGTTTGTTAAGACCTCTGCCCCATATTACCCCACCATCCTATGCTGACTCATGTCTGGCTTCAATCAGACCCTCAGGAAGAACATCCAGTCTGGTAGCCAATCAAGGTCCTACCCAGCAACAAGCAGGAATTGTTCTTGCTGTTTTCAGTCAGACAGACCCCTGACACAGCAAACAGACCCCTGAGACCGCAACCACAGTTGCTTACCAGATGTCATGAGCCAATCATAAAATGATTCCTGTATCAGTAAGGTTCTAACTCAATCACCTCAAAGTACACTTAACCACAGCTAGAATTCCCCTAAGCAGGCTTAAAAAGGACTGTCTTACTCTGGGTCCATTTTATGTGGATCCCAGCATGCTGGTTTTTCTGTCTTGAAAATAAAGCTGCTTTCTGCAATTGCATATTGGATGTCTTCTGGTAATTTGGAGAGCTCTAAGGACCCTACAACAACCATACTCAAGTTCCAGGGGATCCAATGCCTTCTGACCTCAGCAGATACTAAGCAGGTACAGGGTACACAGACATACATGCAGGCAAAACACTCATAAATATAAAATAAAAATAAATCTTTTTTTAAAAGTTAACTTTATGGTATGTAAGTTAAGCTTTTTCTTTCATGGACAAAAGACTTAAATAAGCTGTTTACAAAAAAAACAAAAAAAGGACACAATATCAAATCTCTCTAAATTTTTATTCTTACACTCCTAGATCAGTGCAGCTCTCAGATCTCAGCAGAAAAATGTCTGTGCAGTGGATGCTGGGTAACACGGAAACTTACAGCTGGCCAAAACTCAGCCACAGATGGGACACGCCCTCCCACCAAGGCCGAAGGGTCACCGTGGAGAAAGGGCAGAAAGATTATAAGAGCCAAAGGTCCAGGAAGATCAGCGTGAAGCCGTGTCTTCTGGACATGACAGGACCACTGTACTCATGAACTCACAACAGCTGTGGTTGCCCGCTCACGATCCAGCCTGTCGACACTTTAGCATGTATAAGAAGGGGTTCATAAACCCCTAGCCCTGCCTGAGGACACTTGATGGCTTCTGGGGATGCAAGAGTCAGCTTATCAGGAACCACACCCTTAAAGAAAACTGACTCCAAGTTCATCCGACAATAGTCTTCAGAACTCTAAGGGAAGTCAGAAGAAGCAAGCTACAGTCCAGATCAGGAAAGCAGATTACACACGATGATAGTTTTTTGTTTGGGTTTGGTTTGGTTTGTTGAGACATAGTATTACTCTGCAGCCCAGGCTGACCTAGACTCACTATGTAGCAGAGGCTGGCCTTGATCACTCATAGTGATCCTTCTGCCTCAGCCTCCCAACTGCTAGAATCACAGGCTGCTTTTTTTCTTTTTTCTTGGCATGCACTAATTGCACAAAATACTGCATTTCGTTAAGACACAACTGAATTCTCGCTTTTCCTAAATAAATGTTTTGGAAACATCAGCAGTATGACACATTCTTCTAGGTCTCCTTCATTTCTTTTCAGTGAAACGCGTGTGCGCTCCGAGTCAGATGGACAAGGTGGTGTTCCCAGAACACCTACTAAGTACCTCTCTTGGTGCCAAGCACCTGATAATCAGAGAAGCCAACCCACAGCCCTTCCAGGGCGGCTGCTGAATAGCCGGGGAAAGTTGTCTTCCTGTGGGCCCTTATCTCCTCTCCACTTTTCTGTGCTTCTATAATAAAAATCCGACCCCAGCTACAACAGACTGGTGCTCTGTGTAGCTGCAGGAGAACACTTAGGTCAGGGGCACAACCAAAGACGAACCACTGACCCATTTCCTTTACCGAGGAGGAGCATGGCCAAACATATCTAAACCAAGTCAGGCACAGCACTCAGCTCAGCAGATTCTAAGAGAAAAAGTGGGGGCGAGCGCTCAGTAGCTTGTTTCTTGAGGAGTGGGCTATAATGACTGAGGAAGAAAATCTTAATAACCACCAAAGGGCAAAGCAAAGGGTTTTGTTGGAAGGCCCTGCCTCATCAGCGGGTGCTCATTAGGGTTCCACTGGGGACCGCACTCAGCAGACGGAGCTATCAAATCTGCATCCGACAGAGTGAAACGGGCAGATTCAGCTCTCCATCTTCGTACTTTTAAGTTAGACCCCTTAGGGTTTCTGGGAGGGTGTTAAAGCCATCAATACGTTTAAGTGGTTTTGCTGACAAGGACTACTGGCTTTATTGGATAATTTCCCAAGTGTTAGCAAAGGTAGGTCTTGAAGTTCCCCACAGATAGAACAGAGGGATAAAACACAGTTCCACCCGCACACCCACCTACCCTCCCATCCCCAGTTTTTAATCCAGTTCGTAACAGTAAGAATTGGTAAACGAGACAGACTGAAGCTTTCTGGTTCAAAGTCTGTGTACCTGCATCAAAAATACTCCAGGTTGGAACTCAAAATTACCTGTCCTCTTGACATCCTTGAGTCTGTTATCTCTGGACTGAGAGCCTGATCTGCCTGAGGGTGTCCATGAAAGGAATGGCTAGGAAAAGCTAGTCTGCCAGGACACGATATACCACACTGCTGCCTTTGCCCCCAGAAGAATTCACAGAGGCGAGACCACAGCCAGGAAGCAAAGTCAGGTCCCTGGTGCTTTTGTTGTTGTTGTTTGTTTTTTCGAGACAAGGTTTCTCTGTATAACACTCCTGCCTGTCCTGGAACTCGCTTTGTAGACCAGGCAGGCCTTGAACTCACAGAGATCCACCTGACTCTGCCTCTCAAGTGCTGGGATTAAAGGCGTGCACCACCACCCCCGGCCCCTGGTGCTTTTGGCTGGCTGTGAAGTAGCTGCTGCTGAACTTTTTTCTAAGACAATCTTCAAAATATTCCCAGTCAAAACAAGGCAGGGAACACTTAAAATTGATAGTCTTAAGCCTTTTGTGCTTTTAGCAGAAGAGGTGATTTCTTCTATCTACATTACATTTGCGCACCCCTGAGAACACAGCCAGTCAGAATGCTACAGATTCAGGGCAAAGGTGGGCTAGGCTGCTCCGGTTGTGAACAAGGCAGGTGTCTCAATGGTGGTCTTGGTGACCAGATGGTGACAGAAGTTCCAGATGTGCTGTTGACAGCAGCATGTAGCCCAACAACTTACAAGGACCCCGTCCCCAGCATCTCTTTTATCTGCTCCTTCACCCTCCATGGGTGCACATAGCTGACATGGACCTACACTTTAATCTTTTGTCTTTGAACTTCAGACTGCGTATTGGCTGCTTTATCCACCTGGACCCCATGGCTCAAAGGTTCTGAAGAAGCAAGCTCTAGGGCTGAAAAGTCTTAATTTTTATATTTTGATTGATTAATTGATTGATTATTTCATGTACATGGGTGTTTTGCCTGCAAGTGTATCTGTGTACCACTTGCTTGCCTGGTGGTCACTGGGGCCAGCAGAGGGCATCAGATACTGTGGAACTGGAGTTACAGGCAGTTATGGACAGACATGTGGATGCTGGGAATCTTCTCTCTCTAGCCCAGCCCAAACTTCTAAAAAGTCCTTCAAACTAAGCGTTATTGGGTACCTCTGTGTTGTGTAGCCATTTCCTATGAACTGAAACATATCCTCCTGGAGGGAAGCTCTTCTTAGAGTGCTAAGGAAATGGGAAGCTCGATTTTATAAGACTTGGGAAGCTCAGGAAGTTCCGAGGTCCCTCCCCAGATTTATGTAAGCAGCAAACAATTGTTGGGAACTGGGGACTCTGTGGACTGCCTGCTTGCTGTTTAGGGAGCTGCAGGGATGCAGCTTTTACGAGTCACCACCATGCTGGGGTGAGCTTTTTCTGATATGGATGTCACCCATGCCTCTTGTCCTAGTCACTGTTCTGTGGCTGTGAAGAGACATCATGACCAAGGCAACTCTTATAAAAGAAAGCATTTAACTGGGTGCTTGCTTACAGTTTCAGAAGTTTAGTCCAGTAGCTGAGAGTTACATCCTGATCCACAGGCTGAGAGAGGGATAGATACTGGGCTTGGCATGGGCTTTTGAAACCTCAAAGCCCACCCCTAGTGACACATTTCCTCCAGTAAGGCCACACCTCTTGACCCTTCTAATCCTTTCAAATAGTGCCAATCCCTGGTAACTAAATATTTGGATATGTGAGCCTATGGGGGCCATTCTTATTCAAACTACTACACCTCTAATTGACAATGTCTGACCAATAAAAAAATTATTAGGTATAACAGTTTGTATAGTAAGTGTCCCCCAGAGTCTCATGAACTAAAGGCTTGATCCCAATGCAGCAGTATTCCGAGGTGGGGTCCCAGAGGTGATGGGTGTTTACCACTGTAGTGGCAATGGGACCTAGGAAAATGGAGACCACAAATGGGGCAAACTAAAGTCTCATGCGATAGGCAGCTTAGAGTATCAGACAATTTGTATTCTGAAGGTTAAGAAGAGTCACATGAGTAAAGTTCTCAAGAGTTCAAGCTGTATAAAAATCACATGGCAAGCCACACACGGCAAAAACGAAGTTCTCCACAGAGGCACATAAAGGATAACAGCAGCAAGCAATAGTGAGTGACTGGAGTCAGCTCACTCCTGTCTGCTACACCTGGAGGAGCGTGAAAACACGGTCCCAGGACAATTCCATGTTTTAAAAAACTGAAGTCACGGGCTCCAGAGATGGCTCAGTAGTTAAGAGCACTGGTTGCTCTTCCAGAGGACCTGGGTTCAATTCCCAGCACAACCACACGGCAGCTCACAACGGTCTGTAAGACTTGTTCCATGGGCTCTAACACCCTCACACAGACATACATTTGGACAAGACGCCAATGTACATAAAATATAAATAAATAAAAATTTAAAAGTAGAAACTTAAATCACAAGAATCTTGTTTTGTTTTCTCACAAGCACTCAGAATTCTCCTCACACAACTCCATTCTTGGATTGTGTTCCGACAGACAGGCAGTGAGGGTGTTAACCTCACTAATGAAATTATAGCCTCAGTGGCTAATAAGAGGCATGGTGGGGATTTAGCTCAGTGGTAGAGTGCTTGCCTAGCAAGCACAAGGCCCTGGGTTCGGTCCTCAGCTCGGGGGGGGGGGGGGGGGGGG
>CABHPR010133583.1:0-18423 GCA_902168415.1 Peromyscus melanophrys
AAAAAACTGAAGAAGATATCAGAAGATGGAAAGATCTCTCAAGCTCATGGATCAGTAAGATCAATACTGAGTAATCTGGTATCCCATTAAAAGCAATCTGCTGAATCACTGCAATCTACCATCAAAATTCTAACACAATTCTTCACAGATACTGAAAAAATTTTCAGCTCCACATGGAAACATAAATTCCAGTATGTCTAAAACAACCCTTAATAATAAAAGAACTGCTGAAAGTATCACCATCCCAATTTCAAGGTGTATTACAGAGCTATAATAATAAAAACATCATGTTATTAGCACAATGTTGATAATGGCACTGAGTTGGAAACTCAGACATAAATTCATGCACCTATGGGCACCATAGATTTTTGGTAAAGAAGACAGAAATTACACACTGGGAAAAGGCAGCATATTTTAAAAGTAGTAATAATCAAACTGGACTGCAACACATATGAGTCCAAATAGATCTGTGTTTATCATTGTGCAAAAACTCAAATTCAAAAGATTCAAAGACATGAACATAAAACCAGATACACTGAACCTGATATAAGAGAAAACTGGGGACATTATTGAACTCATTGTCACAGGGAAAGACTTTTTGAAGAGAACAGGTTTAGCACAGAAACTAAGATCAACAATTAATAAATGGGACCCAAAGAAACTGAAAAGCTTCTGCAAGGCAAAGGACATCATTATTTAGACAAAGCAGCAACCTATAGAATGGAAAATAATTTAAAACAACTCTACATATGATAAAGAGCAAATATCCAGCATAAACAAAGAAACAAAAAATAACTTAAATAATAAGAAAACAAATAACCCAGTTTAAAAATTGGGTACAGATATAAACAGAGAATTATCAAAATAGGAAATTCAAATGGCTAAGAAACACTTAAAGAAATGTTCAACATCCTTATTCACTAGGGAAATGCAAATCAAAACTACTTTGAAAGTTATCTTAAACCTGTCAGAATGACTAATATCAATAAAACAAGTGACAGCTCATGCTAGAGAGAATGTGGAACAAGATGAACACTCATCTGTTGCTGGTGGGAGTGCAAATTAGTACAGCCACCATGGACATCAGTGTGGCAGTTACTTAGGAAGATATGAATCAGTTTACTCAAAATCCAGCTCTACCACTCTTGGGCATATACCAAAAGAACGCTTCATCCTACCACAGAGATACTTGCTTTACCATGTTCATTGTTGCTCTATTCATAATAGCCAGAATTAAAAAAAAAATACTAGACTTCTCTCAACAAACAAATGAGTAAGAAAGTGTAGTTTTACATAATGAAGTTGTTATGCAGGTGTTAAAAAACAAAGAAAGAAAGAAATCTTGAAATTCACTAAAAAAAAAAAAAAAATCATCCTGAGTGAGTAACCCAGACCCAGAAAGACAAATATAGTATGCCTTTGCTTATATGTGGCTATTAGTTGTTAAGTCAATAATAAACAAGTTATAATTCACAGAACCACAGAGGTTAGGTATAGAGTGAGGCACAGAGTGGGAGGGGTGCAGATTGACTTTTCTAGCAAAGGGAACTAAAATAGTTTGTAGATGGATGGTATGTAAGGAACGGAAGGGAGGATCAAGTGGAGAAGGGGAGAGATACCTGGGAAGACAGTTGAAATTAAAAGCCATTTGAGAGGTAGAATGGGAATATGATACAGTAAAAGTTGTTTACAACATACGTATGTGAAGGCAGTTTAAATGAAATTGCCAAATAATGTGGAGGACAGAGCCCTAATTGGTCAGCTCTTGTCACCAAATGAACACTCTAGTACTGGCATTGGGTTGTATCTAATCAAATTGTTGGTGAAAGGGTTTCCATGGGAACTGCCAAACAACTCAGGTTATTGACAAGACTACAGGTTGATCTACAGAAACTGAAAGCAAAGTCCTGTTGATTCAGACAACACCTACACATTTCTTTGTACATGGGAAAATCGAACTGATGCCCATATAGTGTGTTCACGCTTACAAGGTAGTATCTTTGGTACAGGAATTTACACTGTATACTACCAATTAAGAAACATAATTAGCAACCCTGCCACAAACCCTTTGATGTATAATGGTGTCCTACCTAGCATATATGCTAGTTCAATAGTGGCACACAACCTGTAGGAGTAACGAACCAATACCTGGCTTGACTTAAGGCTCACTCTATGAGGTAGAAACCACATGAAACTGCTTGAGTGACCAAGACCTTGAGAAAAGATATTTCAAGGACCTAGGGAAAAATCAAATACTACTATTCTTAAAAGAAAAAAAATATTAGCAATAAAATGACTCCTTGTTATATATTCATGGATCAGAGCCTTGCTCAGCCATTACCAGAGAAGCTTCCTCTTGCAACAGATGGAAACAAATTCAGAGATCCACAGCCAGACATTGTGCAGAGAATAAGAGACCTTAAAAACACTCAGCTCTAAACCAGACAGCTTCATCAAATTCCTCCTCTCAGGGCTCAAGGAACTCTTAGGATGAGGTAGCAGAAAAAAATGTAAATGCCAGAGGGGATGGAGGACCAAGAAAACAAGACCCTCAGGATCAACAAGATCAACACATATATAAACTCATAGAGACTGAGGCAGAATCTACATGACCTGCACAGGTCTGTACCAGATGATATCCTGGAACTGAACCAAGAGTACACATGCCTCTATCCCTAACTGAGAAGCTATCTCCAATGTATAACTTCTTGAAAATGAAAATTTAATTTTATCTAAGGGAGTCTTCCTGTAGAAACAAACTGCTATTAAGGGTATAAGCTATATGCCTAGCAGTAGATGGCCAACAAAAAATGAATCAAAAGCATCTTTGCAGGTTCCTTACTTCATCATGTTATGTCAGGGATTTTTCTTTTTAAAAATATATTTTTTAATTTATCTTAATATTTTTTTAATTTATTTTATTTTATTTTACAATATAATTCAACTTTACATATCAGCCATAGATTCCCCCTTTCTCCCTCCTCCCGCCCCGCCCCCTCCCCCGGCCCACCCCCCATTTCCATCTCCTCCAGGGCAAAGACTCCCCCGAGGGTTGAGATCAATCTGGTGGACTCAGCCCAGGCAGGTCTAGTCCCCTCCTCCCAGGCTGAGCCAAGGGTCTCTACTAAGCCCCAGGTTTCAAACAGCCAATTCATGCACTGAGCACAGGACCCGGTCCAACTGCCTGGATGCCTCCTAAACAGATCAAGCCAATCAACTGTCTATATACATACATAAAATGACTTCCAATTTAGTGCTTTTAAGGGATTTCTGAGCGTAAGAAAGAATCAGGCTTTGTTTCTTGTACCATCTTTCATCTGTTTGTTTTGTGCTATTCTGATGTGTTAGGTTGAATTTTATCTTTTTATTATATATATGTATATATATGTATATATATATATATATATATATATATATATATATATAATTTTTATTTCTTAGAAGCCTGTCTCTTTTCTAAGGAGAGACAGAAATCTGGTGGATCCAGATGGAGGGGAGGTGGACAAGAACTGGGAGGAATTAGAGGGAGTGGGAACCATAATCAGTATATATTATTTGAAAAAAAACTATTTTCAATAAAAAAGAAATGTCACATCATGCAATCATGTCAGGAAATCAATTATTCTGATGGAAGAATCTTTTATCTTTGGAAAAGTCATACAATAGGTTTGGTCTTTCTACATGCTGGGAAAGATGCAATGTTCTCATATCTAACAATAGAACACAGGTAGTTTTGTCATGAGCGAGTAAGTTCTGCTCCTTTTTATTTATGTATCAAGTCATGTTATGGATAACTATAATATTTTAGAACTATTTGGATGACTGTAGATGTAACTCAAGGTTAACCTGATTTCCTACCACTTCCAAGGTCCCATGTTTACCTCCAATGCTGAATCAAAACATGTGCACTTTTCCCGATTACTACATATTAATATAAATTTGAGCTAGTAAAGAATTGCATTTGCTAATTGACCTCCACTGATGCCAAGTCTCCACACTTCTAGACTGATACGCTTAAGAGAAGAACAAGGTGTGTCATCCAGATGACAACTAGTTTGCACTTTGCCATATGCTGTCAAAATCTAACTTGTCCGTTTTCAATTTTATTACTTCAGAACTGGGGCTGGAGATGTAGCTCAGTCTGTAAAATGCTTGACTTACAAGCATGGTGACATTAGTCTGCTCTCTAGAACACACATCAAATAAAAGAAGTCCTGTATGGCTGTATAATCTCAGCAAGAGAATACATAGACAATGGAAATCCTGCGGTTCTCTGCCCACTAGCCTATTTGGTAAGCCCTAAGCCAGTGAAAAAAACCTTTCTTAAAAAAAAAAAAAAAAGTTAAGAGTGCCTGAGAAGCAATACCCAACGACGTCCTCTGGCCTCCCTGTACAACTCCACACATGTGCACTCACAGTCGCAGTCGCTCACTCATATACATACATCCACACATGTAAGAACATGTACAAATAATAATCATAATAAGCTTTTAATTTTTGCACTTATGTTCTGGTTCTAGGCTCATTTAAAATACCAGTAAGCTAAGCTTCTTCTTTGCAAACCTATGTGTACGTGTGGATATTTTATGCTAAGGAATCAATGAATATTGATTTTTTTGAATATTTGAATATTTGGAGAATATTTGCAAAGGAAATTTAGAATTATAACAGCCATTTCCTGACTTCACAATTAGTAAACTTTTTTATTTGAGAGCATGTTTGAACAGAAAAGGAAGACACTGTAATGAGAACATTTTTATGCTTTAAAAGAACTAAGACTACTCAATAGGGAGCCCTTTATATAAAACGAATCTGCATGTGTTATGAGTGGCTTGTTCTGTTGTTGCTGTTATTTATTTTGTTTTGTTGGAGACAATGTCTTACTGTGTAGATCAGGCTGGCCTCCAAATCATGGAGATCATCCTGTACCTGCTTCCAATGTTCTGGAACTAAAGGCATGTACACCACACCCAGCTGACTATGCTTTTACACAATAAAACGTTTTAGAGGTTTTTTGTTTGTTTTAATTTGACACTTTCTCCTATTTTCCTTTACCTGTGTTTCCTCCTTTCATTCCCTTGAAAAAATGCACACTAATCTAACAAAATATTTTTCTGTAATTTTATGTTTAATTTTGAAGCACATAGTCTAAGTAGAGAGTAAAGCTAAAAGAAAATAATATAAAAATATTAAATTGTGTAATTTTGTGAATTCCTTACTGGGAAGCCGAGAGGTCCTAGAGACACTGTTTACCAGTATATTCTGGCTACTACAGTCTTTGCATTCACACTTTCGTGATGTTCCCTGGTCACTGGAGGTGACAGCGTATGATGTACATGCCCCACTTATGGATGAGTAGTATGCAGTCACTTATTTCCTTATTTCATAGCACTGGGGAAGGGAATTCTGTATCAAATACCCTGTCCATAATTAATGTAACTGGGGCTGCTTTCTAGAAAAAGGTGTTTCTAGAAAAATGTTTTGGATAAATAAGAGTAACCGTGGGTAAATTACAATTTATTACATTTTTGCCTTATTTTGCTGTCATATGTTTCAATGGTAACAAGGAATTATTCACTTACTTGCAACTTACAAAAGCAACATAGTTTTACAACATCCTGAGTAAATATTCATGAAAAAAGCCAAATATGAAGTTAAGTGTAAAAAATAGTATGTGTATTATAATTTTCATGATCAGGGGCTAACACTATGATTATCATTTCATAAATTACTATTAATAATATCCATGCAAGTTCTACCAGCATCAAGGTTACAGATTTAAAAAATCTTATACACTCAAACACAGAACATTCATATTGATGCAATACATGTGTAGAGTTTTAGGCCATCTCATTCCATACAAATATTATGTCTAACTCTATATTCAACATAGATAATTTCTACACCACAAAGGTCCTAAGATCCCTTGGAACTCTGAATTCTCTTGTCATGTGCATTATCATTGACCCAAGGATTTTTCATAATATAAAATACTGCAAATATTTGCACATAGTGATACATATGATTTTTTTTTTTTTTTGGTTTTTCGAGACAGGGTTTCTCTGTGTAGCTTTGCGCCTTTCCTGGAGCTCACTTGGTAGCCCAGGCTGGCCTCGAACTCACAGAGATCCGCCTGCCTCTGCCTCCCGAGTGCTGGGATTAAAGGCGTGCGCCACCAACGCCCGGCCAGATACATATGATATTATGAGAACTGCCATCATACATTGTTTGAGAAGAATATTATTGTAATGTTTACAAGCTCATTTCTTAGCTAAGATGCCTGTCTTACCTAACATGTATAATGATGGCATGTGTTGTATTTCTTTCTTTTCTCAATGGAATACAAGGAATCAATCTTCCCATACAACTAAAATTGCAGTGAGTAGATTCCATTAAAATAGAAAAGTCCAACTTAAGTTCAAATTTTTATACCAGCTTTAAATCTTTCTCCTCTATTGACAGAGTATATTACTTGGCAAACAAGTTATTTTTTTCCTTTCCTCTTTCATATTACTCTTCAACAGTTTCCCCTACCCGATGAAGACATAAAAGAGAAATGGGAGTCACAAATTGTCCCATTGCTGGAGTGATAGTACGACAGTATCACTGAATGGTACTGGATAGTTCCACTTTCATGATACGCTAGTTTTCATCACTAAGCTCTTTATGAAATCAACATGTGTTCGGGATAATACTCTATTTCAAGCCCTACCCTTTACTAGCACACTCTCTGTGGAGTATTGATGTCTCATATTGTGTACATAACTCCACTTCTCCACCTGTATGAAAGACAACTTTCTTCTATTTGCTTCAAGCTTCTTCTCTTAGACTAAACATTATACCCTCCTTTTATTTGGGAAGCAAAGAGAAAGTCTTTTATAGGAAATATTTTAATTTCTAAAAAAATTTTTTCTAATGCTTCAAATTGTCATGCTCCCAGGAAAAGTTGAATCACAAGTGCATTTGAGAGTCTCAAGGGCCCCAAGCCTAGCCTGACATCCTATAGCAAGGTTTGGGAGATTTTGAATTTCTTCTTTTCTGTTTCATTAAAATGTGTGTGCCCATATCATGGCAAAAGAGTCCACTCCAAGCTTAGGAGATATATATGTAGCTAAACATTTTAACCTTGCATAGCTCTGAGAAATTATAAACACTATTGAACACTATATATACTTTATCTTTGAAACCAATTAAAACCTTAAAATAATGTTTAAGTAAGATTAAATTTATCAGTATTTCACTTAATTTACAGACATTTAGTGGATCTTTCAAAATATGGTAATAAAGCACTTGTATATGAAGTTAGGGGTTTGTTTTAAGTTAGTTATTTTTTAGTATGACTAGAAAAGTTGGAGGTTGCAAAGCAAGTCCTAAGTCCAGCAGGCTCAATACCACTGCATGTTTTGGTGTCTAACAAAACCAAGGTTGGATAAGGGCATGCTCAGTGGGGAAAAATGGTTTTTGGTAGTGTGTTCACAATTAACAATTAGAAAATTGTTCTATATATCAATATCTAATCAATAGGGTCATAAATCACTAAAAGTACATGTAGAGTTCATATTAATGAGTGGTCTTTGATGTTAGATCATAGATTTGTTCCTAACTTGTCAGTTATGCCTGATGTCTAACTTTTCTAGTTATGATTAGAGATTTTGGAGGTTGAAATTGCCATACCCAAACTTCTTTCTTTAACAGTGATGGAATTATTTCTACTATACACAAAGGTTTTAAGGATTATAGATAATATGGGCAAGAAACAAGACACATGATAGTAGTTACTTTCAAGTCAGTATTATTTGAAGATGAGATTACAAACAAAGAAGAGAATCATTCCAAAGGAGAGCTGAAGTGAGTGAAAGCATAGGTAGAGTGATGCTACAACATGGGCATGTGTGGCATTTGGGACAAACCTCCATACATATATATCTTACAGTTCTAGTTCCATTCTGATGTTACTGCTAAGGTAAGTTACCATTCAGCTCCCAAATTGTAATGTGGTGTTGGGAGTTTCCAAAGCACATTTTTTTTTTACCAGGTGGTTAGGGTACTTGCATTCTCCAGACCTCCTGTATGAACAAAACTGTTATTTGACAGCCTTTAGCCACATTAGGCATTTAGAATGAGCGGGATGTGAAAGTAATAGTGTAAGAGCACAGCTGCTGGCTTCGTTCTGTAGTTACATTGAAAGTAGTTAAATGTTGGTCCTTTCCCAGACAAAGACTAATTTCAGGCTCTCTTAGGTGAAATCATGGAGAATAGTGATGGCATTCAACAATTTTATCAGCCACTAGTCTCTCACCCTCTTGGTGGTTTTAAATGAAACGAATGCATCACAGAGTGAAATTATTTGGACAGATGTCAGAATATCCCTAAAGAAAAAGCCCAGCCTACTGTGAAGGACTCCTCAGTTACCAAAGGCATACACAGAGGTGTGCAGACAAATCCTGTTACCCTGTAATGGGATTGATTTGCGTGTCCAGACATGGGCTAGAAATTGCAGTTCTGCACAAGACATAGGCAGAAGAGTGCTTATGTGGGATGAAATTCTGTCTCTAGGAAAGATGGAATATATTTCCCTAAAGTCATTCTGAATCTCTCTCTAATAATTTGCTTGAAGGAAAAGAAAGTCTTTGCTGACACAGAAAATACAGGAGCTTCTTGAGCTCAGCCCTTTGAAGCACCGTCTACAGCAGGGAGAAAGCACATGCACAAGAGAATCTCGGAGAAGAAGCCTGCAAAAAAAGGAGGGATTTCTGGCTAAAAATCACCTTTGATTTTGGCTAAATAATGAATAAAGGTCTGAAGTATTTTAATGTGAGACTATTTTTTTTTATTATGGAGACAGTGTAGCATTTTCAACAAAAAGATTTACCCCAGAATATAAACAACAAAACCGAATATTAATATATTTTCCTAATACTCAAAGGTTTATCTATAAGTATTTACCCACAATTGTCCTAATCTAAATTTATGATGTCTTTTTTTAGAGTATAATGCTTTTTCTTAGTGAAGTGTTTGTGTGTAATTCTCTGATTGCTGCATAGCCAGTGTCATGGATGTTCCCAACAGTGTTGCTGTGGAACTGTTACTATGAATGTATGAGTGGATGGTTACAGCTGAACTTACTCCAGGGTTTTCACTGACCAATCCTTAACCTCAACCAAATTATTTTTACTGATGTAGTTCTAGCATCTATGTCAATTCCTGGTATGTCATACATACTAATAAATAAATATAATGTTAAAAACATTATCCTACTGGCTCTTCCTTTCTGGAAAAAAATACTTTTTCCCAACTACTTATCACTTAGTATGATTCCAAGTTTGTATCTCTGGCTTTCTGAATATTGATAATAATTTCAATACTTCTAGTAGGTAGATACTTTCAATGGAATCCTTCTGAAGTAACCATTAGGAAATGTTGGAATTATATAAATTAAATGATCCTCTACAAAATCAAAGTGAAAGACTAAATAGAAAACCAGTACAACACAGCAAATACATGTGAGAACCAAATCAACAAAAAGAAGAACAACAACAAAATGTTTAAGAAGGATGATATCCCAGTTTGCTTCCTGTTGCTATAGTACACACACCATTACCAAAAACAATTTGGGGACAAAAGGGTTTATTGGGCTTATATTTCCATATCACTGTGCATCACTGAGGGAAGTCAAGTCAGGAACTCAAACAGGGAAGGAACATGGAGGCAGAAAGTGACACAAAAAGTGTTGGTGAATACTCCTTCTAGGATTGTTTCCCATGGCTTGCTCAGCCTGCATTCTTTTTTTTTCTTATTAAGAAATTTTCTATTCATTTTACATACTAACCACAGATTCCCCCTCTGCCCTCCTCCCACCCCCAAGCCTTTCTCCCAACCCTTCCTCCATTCCCACCTTTTCTAAGTCAAGGTCTCCCAAGGGGAGTCAGCAAAGCCAGGCACAATCAGTTGAGGAAGGTTCAAGTCCCTCCTCCCTGCACCAAGGCTGCACAAGGTGTCCCACCATAGGCATTGGGCTCCACAAAGCCCATTTATGCACCAGGGACAGATCCAGATCTCCCTACCTCGGGGCCCCCCAAACAGTTCAAGCTAAACAACTGTCTCTTGTATCCAGAGGACCTAGTCCAGTCCCATGGGGGCTACACAGCTACTGATCCACAGTTCATGGTTTCCACTAGTTTGGCTGGCTGTCTCTGTTTGTTTTTTTCATCAGGATCTCGATGTCCCTTGCTCATAGAATCCCTTCTCTCTCTCATCAATTGGTCTCCTGGAGCTCGGCCTGGTTCCTGGCTGTGGATCTCTGCATCTGCTTCCATCAGTAACTGAATGAAGGCTCTATGATGACAGTTAGGGTATTCGCTAATCTGGTTACTGGAATAGACCAGTTCAGGCACTCTCACGACTATTGCTAGTAGTCTAAAGTGGGGTCATCCTTGTAGATTCTTGGGAACTTCCCTAGCACCCTGTTTCTTCCTATTCCGATGAAGTCTTCATTTATTATGGAATCTCTTTCCTTGCTCTCCCACTCTGTCCCTGTTCCAGCTCAAACCTAAGCTAGCTAACAAGGAGGACCCTAAGAGGGACACATAGATAGCCCAGCAAAGGAGAAATAGATGAGATCTACATAGCAAAATGGGGATGGGGGGGGTAATGGAGGGCAAGGAATTGGGAAATGAGAACATAAAGAAATGGGAGGTTTGAGCTGGAACAGAACTGGAACAACCTGCATTCTTATACCACCCAATTGAACTCTACCTTCTCCCATCCTGACATCCATGCCCTACAGACCTGCCCACAGGCAATCTGAGAGAGGTGTCTTCTCAACTGAGATTCTTCTTCCAGATGATTCTAGCTTGTGTCAAGTTGACGATAACAAACTAACAGGCACAGGTGGTAAGGCAGAGCACAGAAATAGAACTTACTGAAGCCAGAAGCAACCTATGAATTGAGTTTGGAAGGAGGAATTAACAATGTCATGGTAAACATTTCTGTGGAGTCTAGGTACAATTTCTTTAAAATGACAAATATTTTCTGAATGGATAATCTCCTAAATTATAACTACAATTATAAATGAGCATTGCTTTTATATTTTTTTAAATTTTCATACGTAAATAGTGTTTCTATACTGTTTCCCCTCCCTCTCCTCCATTTAATTCCTCCAGTGTTCTTTCCAGTGCTTTGTAATTTATGTCCTCTAATTCTTTAATCACAGTTTTTACAGATGTTTATATAGGTGCCTTTATAAGAACAACCTACATGTAACACTGAGTGATGTCCATATGTATTTTGGGCTGATGTCTTGGAATTATCTAGCTTATTAGGGGGCTCATCCCCAAAGGAGACTATTCTCCCTCGCTCAACAACCATTTATTTTCTGTTGCTGTTCTAGGTTGAATCCTTGTGAAAATTGCCCCATTCACGCTGGTTATGGGAAGCAGAGTAATCCTTGAGTGACTACGTAAAGACTGGATGAAGTTCTGAATGGATTTGTAGTGTTGCTATGGAAACAGCCATGTCAGAGACATCAGACATGCCTCAGAATCATGAGAATCGACAATATCTTCCCCTGGTGAAGTTGAGAGGGATGGCAAAACTTCCTCTGATCTAAGTACAAATGTTGACAGTGTATGCAAGTACTATTGTTCACAATTGACCAGTTTGTGCAAAAAGTGGCAAGTGCAACTTCCTACTGGATGATGGTATCTTGAGACTGCTTCTCTACAGAGACCTCGTACTGAGACTGACTAGCTCCTTCTCTTGGTGCTATACTTCATAAATGCCCTGAGGTTCCAGGTTGCTTGTGCAGTTGGTGCTGCTCCATTACAGTAAGCACAACTCACCTGATCCCAGCTTTTTTGTATGTGTCTGTTCTTCATTTCTTCCACATCCTTGTCAGGTTGCTAAACTCAAGCTGTGCAGAACACAAATATTGACGTGCAATTGTTGTTGTCATTGTTAGAGTCTTGTATAGGCAACCAGATTGTTGACATTTTCTTTTGGTAGCTTTCTTTCTCTGTCATCTGTAGAGCACTATCTCACTCTTGAAATATTTCTGTCCTCTCTTTCAAGATTTTCTCTGAGCCTTAGGTGTACAGGATGTGTTGCAGCTATATCAGTTAGGGCCGGGCATAACACTATCAATTGTTCTCTGCATTTTGATCAGTTGTGGTTTTCTGTCATGATCAGTATCTGCTGTTAAAAGAAGCATTTTGGTAAAAAAAATGAGAACTATGTTTATCTGTGGGTTTAAAGATACGCACTTAGAATGCAATTAGAAATTATAGGGGATATTGTGAAGTGATAGTAGTAAGTTCTCTGTTATAGGAGAAAAGCAATCTGTAGCCTTGAAAATTGTAATGCTGTTGTAAACCAACAGGGGGCAGAATGGCAGTCTACTCCTCAAGGTTCAATAGTGGCATTTACGTTGTGGAGCTAACTTGTATCAAGGCCTGATCAGCCAGAATTCATACCCAGAACTGTGAAATTAGTCTACTATCTGTAGCTGGTAAGACCATGAAATCTAGATGTGCTTTGATTTTGGAAAGATTTACTTTTTCACTTCCATTTAGGGTTTCTTAGTTGTTATGGGCAGTGGAAGAAATTGAACAACCTTCAAAATGTTTCTTATGCTTGCTTATATTAAGGTCCTCTGACTTAGAACATTGAATGGTTATGGAAATGCTTGAAATGTTTTCGTCTAAGCATATGTAGGGATATGTCTGCTTGCTTCAGCTAGCCTAGGATATCCTGAAGCTAGAGTTAGAGGCAATCGTCAGTGACCTGACTTGAGTGATGGAAACTGAACTCATATCCCCTCCAAAGCAGTGCATGCCCTAAACTGCTGAACCATTTATCCAGCCCACTTTTAAAATATCTGAAAATATACACATTTTTATTTCTTTTGTAATTTTTTAAAATTGATTTATTTATTTTGGATCCCAAATGTAGTTTCCCCTCCCACCTCTACACCTAGGCCCACTCTCCACCTCCCTCTCTGACCCTCAAATCCTCTTTTCCTCCATTTCTATTCAGAAAAAGGCAGGCTACCCATAGATATCAAGACACTGAGTGTCAAGTAGCAGTAAGACTAAGCACATCTCCTTGTATTAAGGATTGGAGGGAGCAACTCAATATGAGAGACTCCCAAAAGCCAGCAAAAGAGTCAAACACAGCCCCTGCTCCCACTGTTAGGAGCCCACAAGAAAATCAAGCTATGCAACTGTCACATATATGCAGAGGGACTAAGTCCGTCCCATACAAACTCCTTGGTTGTCTCTTCAGTCTCTGTGAGCTGCTATGAGTCCAGGTTAGTGACAGTGGGTTTTCTTGTGATGTCTTTCTTTCACACTTCTGGCTCCTGGAATCCTTCCTCTTTCTCTTCAGCAGGATTCTGAAAGCTTTACCTAATGCTTGGCTGTGGGTCTCTACATCTGTTTCCATCAGTTACTGGATGAAACCTCTGTGATGACAATTGGACTAGGCACCAATATATGAGTATAAGAGAATACTATCATATATAATTACTTTGACAATTTTGTTTCTTGGGTTGTGTTTGGTTCTATCATAGGTATGTAGGTCATCTAGCCTATGAGTCCTGGTGCTCCAGGCAGTGTGAGGCATGAGCTCACTCTCCTAGCATAGGTCTCAGCCTGGACCAATCATTGGTTGGTCACTTCCACAATCTCTTTCACCCTTACCCCAGCATATCCCATAAGTCAGACAGACTGTAGGTCTAAGGTTATGTGGCTGAGTTAGTGTCCCAATCCCTCCACTGATAATCTTACCTGGTCACAGGAAGTGGCCAGTTCAGGTTACATATTTCCTATTGCTTGCAGTCTTAGCTTGGGTCATCCTTGTAGATTCCTGGGAGTTTCCCTTGCACCAGAATTCTACCTGTAGCATGAATCTTAAAAGTTCTTATTAATAAAATCAAACCTGAGCCAGGTATTGGGGTGAAATGCTGGATGGTCAGAGAGACAGAATAAGCCACAGCTATCTCACCTTGCCAGATCCTCAGCTGGTCTTGCTTCCTCAGACTGGAAGCCTCTATGTCCTCATATCCAAATGACTCTCAGCTGAACTGCTGCTAGAAGCCTGAATGCTTAACCAGCCCAATGCTTCTCCAGGCCAAATGCCTCTAGTTTCTGGTCCTCACGCCTTATATACCTTTCTGCTTTCTACCACCACTCCCTGGGATTGAAGGCGTGCTTTCTGGGATTAAAGGTGTGTATCACCGTGCCTGGCCATTTCCAATGTGGCCTTGAACTCACAGAGATCCAGAGGGATTTCTGTCTCTGGAATGCTAGGATTAAGGGCGTATGCTACCATTGCCTAACCTCAATGTTTAATATTGTGGCTATCCTGTTCTCTGACCCCAGATAAGTTTATTAGCATACACAATATTTTGGGGAACACAATACCACCACACTACCTAACCCTGAAATGACCCCTTTCTAGTCAGCTCTTTCAGTACTCTCTGCCCCCTACCCCCACGTGATCCCTCATGTACTCCATTTTTAAATTAAATTGGTTTTCTGAAATATAGATTTTTGAGTTCTTTTTGTATTTTGGAAATCAGCCTACTGTCTGATGTGGAGTTAGCAAAGATCTTTCCCATTCTATAGGCTGCTATTTTGTTCTATTAACGGTGTCCTTTGCCTTACAAAAGACTCTCAGTTTCATGAGGTCCCACTTAATAATTGTTGATCTCAGTGTCTGTACTATTGGTGTTCTATTTAGGAAGTTGTCTCCTGTGCCAATATGTTCAAGGTTATTTCAAATTTTCTCTTCTATCAGGTTCAGTGTATCTGGATTTATGTTGAGGTCTTTGTCCACTTAGATTTGAGTTTTATTCAGGATGAGAGATATGTATCTATTTGCATTCTTATAAATGCAGACATCCAGTTAGACCGTCACCATTTGTTGAAGATGCTTCCATTTTTCCATTGTATAACTGTGGTTTCCTTGTCAAAAATCAGGTGTCCATAGGCATGTGGATTTACATCTGGGTCTTTGATTTGATTCAGTTGATCCACCTGTCTATTTTTATGTCAATACAGTGTAGTTCTTTTTAATTAAGAAATAATTTTTATTCATTTTACATACAAACCACAGATCTCCCTCTCTTCCCTCCTCCTACCCACCCCCAGCTTTCCGACCTCATTCCATCTCCCATTCCCTCCTCTGACAAGGTAAGACCTCCCATGGGGAGTTAGCAGAGCCTGGTACATTCAGTTGAGGCAATTTTTATTACCATAGCTCTGTAGCAGAGTTTGAGATCAGGGATAGTGATACTTCTGGCAGTTTTTTTTTTTTATTGTAAAGTACAGTTTTAGTTATTCTGTTCTTTTGTGTGTTTATTTGTTTTTCAATATGAAGGTGAGTATTTTTCTTTCAAGGTCTGCAAAGAATTCTGTTGGAATTTTAAAGGGAATTGCATTGAATCTGTAGATTGCTTTTGGTAAAATGACCATTTTTACCATGTTAATCCTATTGATTCATGAGCCTGGGGAGATCTTTCTATCCTCTGATATATTCTCCAATTTCTTTATTAAAAGACTTGAATTTCTTATCATACAGGTCTTTCACTTCCTTGGTCAGGGTTACCTAAGATATTTTATAATATTTGTCACTGTTGTGAAGGTTGTTGTTCCCTTATTTCTTTCTCATCCTGATTATTGTTTGTATATAGAAGGGCTACTGGTTTTTCTCTTTTTGAGTTAATCTTGTATCCAGGAAATCACTAAAGATACTTATCAGCTGAAGTAGATTCCTGGTAGAATTTTGGGTGTTGCTGACATATACTATAATATCATTTACAAATATGGATACATTGATTTCTTCCAAGTTGTATCCCCTTGATCTCCTTAAATTTTCTTATTGCTCTAGCTAGAACTTTAAGTATTAAATTGCATGGCTATGGAGAGACTGGACAGCCTTGTTCTATTCCTGGTTTTAGTGGAACTAATTTTCTCTCCATTTAATTTGAGGTTGCCTATCGGCTTTCTATATAAGCCTTTATTATGTTTAGGTATATGTCTTATATCCCTGAGCATTTGGAGATTTTTATCATGAAGGGGTGTTGGATTTTGTAAAAGGCTTTTTCAATATCAAATGAGATGATCATATGGGATTTTTTCTTTCAGTTTGTTTATATGGTGAATTATATTGACAGATTTTCATAGGTTGAACCATCCCTGCATCTCTGGGATGAAGCCTATTTGATAATGGTGCATGATCTTTTCGATTTGTTCCTGGATTTGATTTTTGAGTATTTTCTTGAGTATTTTTGCATCAATGTTCTTGAGAGAAAGTGGTCAGTAATTTTTTCTTTGTTGAGTCTTTGTGTGGTTGGGTATTAAGGACTGAGATCTCATAAAAATAATTTGGCAATGTTCCTTCTGTTTCTATCTTGTGGACTAATTTGAAGAGTAGTAGTATATGTTACTTTGAAAGTCTGATAGAATTCTGTGCTAAAATTGTCTTTGTGTTTGGGAGATATTTTTAATTAACATAATTTCCTTATTGATTCTTTGGAAATTTCACATTATGTACTCCAGACCTGGCCCTTGGTAGCAGCTTGTGCCCTAATGCCACCATGGCTTCAGGTGGCAACACAGGCCACTCAGATCAGCATGGCTCTAGCAGCTGCAAGTCCCTTGGACACCAACAAGGCCACAGGTTTGGCCCAGACTCTGGGCTTCTGTGTGGCCTTTGGTGGCAACATGGTCTTAGAACTTCAACACAAACCCCAACTATTTTAGGACTGTGGATCCAGACATGTTACTTGCCACCAGCCAAGTCTGGATGTCACCATTGCCCCAGGTGGTAGTGCAGGCCACTCAAATCATGGCTCTTGGACTCCAACATGGCTCAGTTGGTGGCCCAGCTGTTGGGCATCCACATGGCTTTTGATGGTAACAGGAGCCATAGATTTCAACACTGGATCGTGTAGGACCACCGACCTAGATATTGCCCTCAGTTGCAGCTCTGGCCCAATTGTCAGCATGGCATGAGGTAGCAGCATCATAGACCACCAAGATCTGTATGGCCCTAGCTGCAGCATTGCCCTCAGTAACAAACATAGTCTCAGGTGGCTGATCAGACCCTGGACAACCACACAGTCATTAGTTGCCACAGACCATGGATTTCAACTCAGACCCTGGCTGCTATAGGGCCACAGACCCAAACATGATCCTTGTCAGCAGGGCAGGCCTGGACAACACCATGGCTCTAGGTGACAACCCAGGCCACTCAGATCAGTATTGCTCTAGCAGTGGTATGGTACTTGACCCTCTGATACCTACATGGCCACAGGTGGCAGTCCAGACACTGGCATTCTTGTAGCCCTTAGTAGCAGCATGGACTATAGAAGTCAACCCAGACCCTGGCTGTGATATGACCATGGACCCAAAAATGGCCCTTGGCAGTAGCCTGGGCTGGATTTCATTATGGCCATGGGTGGCAAGTAGGCCACCCATATAAAACCTACTCCTCACCTTCACTTCTTCCATTCTACCTCTTTCCACAGTACATGAACCATTCTCTTTCTTTCCCATTTCTCTACCACAGTTTGCTCATCATAATGGCATCCACCCACCTGGTGACACAGGCTCCAGGTAGGCCAGCAGAGGTCTTTATACTAGCCAAGATTAGCCTGTGGGTGCTTAGCACTCCTCTGAGCCAAACTGCATCATCCAGGTCTATTGGTTCAGAGACTTTTAATGACTGCTTCTATTTCCTTAGGGGCTATAGGAATATTTAAATTGTTTGTAAAAATGATCTTGATTTAATTTTGTAAAGTGGTATCCATGAAGAAATTTCTTTTAAATTTTCCAACTTTGTGGAGTACAGGTTTTTGAAATCTGACCTAAAGATTCTAGATGCCCTTCAACCGAAGAATGGATAAATAAACTGTGGTACATATATACAATGGAATACTACTCAGCAGAGAAAAACAATGACATCATGAGGTTTGCAGGCAAATGGAGGGATCTAGAAAAAATCCTCCTGAGCGAGGTAACCCAGACTCAGAAAGACAAACATGGTATGTACCCACTCATAGGAGAATACTAGTTGTGGAACAAGGATGACTGGACGGCCACTCACAACACCAGGGAGGCTACCTGGAAAACAGGACCCCAAGAAAGACATGAGGATCGCCCAATGACGGAGAAATGGATGAGATCTACATGAACAGTCTGGACGCCCCAGGTGGAGCTCCGGGAGTCCAATTGGCGAGAAGGAGGAGGGTTTATGTGAGCAAGAGTTGTTGGGACCAGGGATGGATGGAATACAGAGACAAGTGGCCAAACGAATGGAAACACATGAACTGTGAACCAATGGCTGAGGGGCCCCCAACTGGATCAGGCCCTCGGAATGGGTGAGACAGTTGATTGGCTTGATCTGTTTAGGAGGCATCCA
>CABHPR010133583.1:23261-36635 GCA_902168415.1 Peromyscus melanophrys
TGTGTGTGTGTGTGTGTGTGTGTGTGTGTGTGTGTGTGTGTGTGTGTATGTGTGTGTGTAGGGTTGAGGCCTCATGGGCTTTTCCCTGTGCAGTTTGGCAGGTTCATTGGTGTCACCTTTGTTCAATTCACATTTGACTGGACGTGCTGGTCAGGCTTTATGGGTGTAGCTTCTATACTTGCTAGGAGACATGATCTTACAGCAAATTCCCAACTTCTGTTTTTTATAATCTTTTGGTTCCTATTTCTGCAATGATCCCTGAGTCTTAAGTACAGGAAGATTTTATAGATGTCTACAAGGAGACTGGGGTCCACAACTCTGCATTTTGATTGGTTGTGGTTTTCTATAGTGGTCTCTATCTGTTTCACAGAGAAGTTTCTTCATGAAGAGTAAAGACAGCACTTATATGTAGTTGAGAAACAAATCCTTAGAAATTATTGTTTGAGACTAGGTTGATTTCATGAATTAGTGTTTGTAGATTCTCCTCCAATAGCGATGACTTCACTAGAAATGAGCTGTTCACTAGGTTTCCAGCCATTGTACACATCCATAGGTCACAGACACTTGTTTGCAGGACACTTGTTTTCACTGATTCTTGCACATTCAAACTCCAAAGGCATTTTGAGCCCATCAAAGTAAAGCATGCTCCTTGCATCACCTGTGGCGTGAACCTCTGCTCTACCCTTCTACATAATGAACAATTACAGAATCACAATATTTATTCTCTTGTTAGTTTGTACCAAATTATGTGTTTTAAATCATACATATTTTTCTATCAAGTCAGAAATACACATAAGTGAAGAGAAACATTTTGTCATTTAATTTTTTCTTTGAATTTATGCTTAAGCACTAATGTGCATATGTCATCTTTGTTGTCTATTTGCTAACAATGGTTTCTAATTTCAAAAAATGAAACTTTTGAGAGTTATGTTAATTTGTCCTGGAGACACTTTTTTTAAAATCTGGATTTTAGTGAACACTTCTAAAGATTATCTAATTGTATTAATTTTTGTTGTAAAGAGCACTATTATTTTTGTGTGATAAACATAAAGCCTTATGCAGATACATTTTTACACATACAACTTTCTTTCAAAATTTATGGCATTAGTATTATAATAAAATATCTCATTTGTTTCACATACACAAAGTATATTCTGCTCCAAGTGAAATTCTTTCCCTTAAATCAATTGTGTTTTAGTGTGCATTCTATTTCACACTTGGTCTACAGCTTCAGTGAATTTTCTGTGATTGTGTTTTGTAACAAATGAGGTTTAGTTTTCCTATGGCCAAACACTCACTCAGCTGTGTGAAAATACATACAGTAAAAATCCCCAAGTAAATCACTGAAGACAGATTAAAAGTTTTCAACCTCCCTCAACTCAGCCAATGTCAAAAGAATTAGTGAAGACAACCAAATCTAAGACTAACTGCTAGGACTATCAGCTCACAAAGAGTACTGCAAGGTAAGAAATCCATCACCTTCTGGCACTGATATTGGTCTTCAAAATAGTAGCCTGATATAAAAAGAGTATGTAGCATAAGAATATCCATGTTTCATTGGGGGCAAAGTTTTCCCCATGGAGAGAATGTTTTTTATGTCACTGGAGTCCTTGGTGTTGTAGAGTGAGTACGTAGCTCTCACTTTACCATCATCTTATTAGTGGGCTCTTTGCATATCAGGCCATGTGGCCATGTACATGTCAGATCATCAGGAAAGTTTGTTGATGTGATGACTGTGTACACCTGTGTACATTCATTTAGTGAAACACACACACTTTGCCTAAGCACTATTGACAATTTGTTAGTTTTTGTTTATGAATGATGTGAAAGGATCATACTGGGTTTCATTAACATTATTTTCTGTTTATTTATTTTTGAATGAAGATCTCACACTTCTGCCCAGTTCATCCTTGAGCTCACCATGGAATCTGTCTTGTTTACAGCTTGGAATATTTCTGTCTCAGCCTTCTCAGTGATAGAATTAAAAGCATCTACCACCATGCTTGCACTCACTAACAATTTGAATTATACTTGTATTTTTAGAAGGAAAAAGCACTTCTGCCATTGTTCATGTTCTATTTGTTGCCAAAGATTTACTTCCAGTGGCAATAAATTAATACCTAAAATAATTATGATATAAAATAAATTAGATTATTAAGCAAAACTTGAAAGTCATGAGAAATCATGTAAATTTCTATAGTGACTCACATATAACACAAATATGAGCTTTGAATATAAAGTAAATTTTAATGAGTTATCTCTCAATTTAAAATAAAAAATTAAATCATCAGGCAGTTTAATATCATTTAAACTTAATTCTATTAGTAATTTAAAAACCAATAAAAATATATGTTAACTGTTGTTTACAATTGTGCTATGATTCATAAAATATTAGTCTGAACATTTTACATTTTTGCTAGTTGTCTTTTATTTTCATTTAACACAAGTGAATTAAAAATATATAAACACTAACATACCATTAAAAATACATAAATTATGAAAATTTGTTATAAATCTTATAGCCCATTATCTTAAAAGCATATTTTAACTACTCATGTTTTAACCATTTTCAGAGCATATACCTTTTGCACAGTAGTGAATTTTATCTTGCCATTGGCCATTGTGCATATTATGTGCTTACCTGCTTTTCAGCCAGTCCATTACCTTTTATAGAATAAATATATGTTTTTTGAGATTAATATAAGTACATCACTTCACTCTTCTCACTCCTCCCTCCAAATCCTTCTATGTACCATTGCTTACTCTTCTTAAAATCCATCACTTCATTTTCCCCAACTGTTGCCAAGACCTCATCTCTTTGCTTTGTCCATTCCACAACCATACAGTTCCTTCTGCATGTGTATGCCCTCCTCTCCCTAAACTTCGCAGTACTACCTCGTAAGATTCATTTTACTTACAGTAAATGACTGATTGTTTTACTTTACAAAATTCACATTCATCTCAAGGATTTTCTACTCCATAAATTGAATGTATTAAAGAGTAATATGGATTAAAGTTATAGAGAAAACATAGTCTATGTTTAAATGATTCTCTACATCTTCTAAATTTAACTTCGAATTCCGCTTACTTTTTGATGTGCAAAACTATAAAATTTATTTGGAATTGCCTTTGTGAATCTATTTTAAACATGTATTTTTCTTCTTACTTTGTTATTGAGTACATTAGCTCCAGTTAAAAATACACATAGGAAACTTATTTTGTCCAGTTTTAAAATTTGGCAAAAAATATCATTATTCAGGAGAAAACATGCAACTACTGTTGATCATTTAAGCTCTTGAATGTATAATGCATATTTGGGATTAGCATAACAATGTTAGCTAAGGGCAATGTAGCATAAGAGTTTTCATTTTTAAGTCATTTATTTGAATATAAATCAGATCTCCAGTGAGGTATCTCTCAGCACTACCAGAAAACTATTTCTGAGCACAGTAAAAAATAAACTGAACCCTTCTTCATTGCTGGAAGTCTCATTAAAATTCACACAGATAATACCAGTTTGTGTTGACATAATGACAATCACAAACTGCAAGTGGCTATAAATACTGTAACTGCTACTCACTGTTTACTTTCTAGTAGAGGGTTTAGTTTATTTGATTTATTTAAAATATTTATCAAATCTTAACCATAAATCACATAGAATATTATAGTGATGGTGATAAAGTACTTACCTATAAGTTTTCAGTTCCCAGAGTGAGATAACTAACATTTCAACTACAATCTAATGTCTCTATGCTATTTTAAAGCAACCACATCCTTCTTTTTAGATATATGAAGAGAATTACAATATGGTAACACTTGGCTACTTTTAATTCGGTTAGAGTGATAAGCAAAAAATAATAGAATTTGCTAGAAGAATTCTTTTAGGTCCAGCAGATAGAATTTTGGAGACAAAGGTCATGCCATAGGGAAAACAGCCTGAGCATCAAAATCTAAACACTGAACACAAAAGAAATACAGGGGGTTTTTTGTTTGTTTGTTTCATTTTTTTTTTTTTAAAGTCTTGCCTGTTGAAGGCTTCTCACAGGAATGATCCTAAGAACATATTGAGCTAATGCCAAGAATATGAAAATATCTACAGAGTCAATTTTTTAAAAACCAGATGCTCATAGGCTTCCAGTAGTAGCTTTTATTCTTTGTGACCAACTTATTTTTCTATAATATGGACATAATCATTTATTTCAAAATATCTATTA
The DNA here is from genome assembly GCA_902168415.1 of Peromyscus melanophrys. NCBI lineage: Eukaryota > Metazoa > Chordata > Mammalia > Rodentia > Cricetidae > Peromyscus > Peromyscus melanophrys. The sequence continues at coordinate 27,476 of CABHPR010133583.1, forward strand.
ATTATTTTTAGACTGCATAGTTTTTTCTGTAGATCTAGAAAATAGTCGGGCGTTGGTGGCACACGCCTTTAATCCCAGCACTCGGGAGGCAGAGGCAGGCGGATCTCTGTGAGTTCGAGGCCAGCCTGGGCTACCAAGTGAGCTCCAAGAAAGGCACAAAGCTACACAGAGAAACCCTGTCTCAAAAAACCAAAAAAATAAAAAAAAAGATAGATAAAAGAGTCTATCACTATTTTCAAATATCCTAGATTTCACAAAAAAAAATATTTCCTGAGATATTTCTGTTGCAGTAGCTTTTAAACAGGTATGCTTCTAAACTGTTGAAATGTTAAAGCCAATGAAACTATGCTGTCAAGTAGCAACAGAGCCACACCCAATGCTTAGCATCAGAAGTAGATTGTTTTTCTCAATTAAATTTCAAGGTAATGATTGCTAGTTTAATTTCATTTTACCAAAGATTCATACTGAAAAACTAACATCATAATACCTACAAATAAGATTGTTAGAGTCATTTCAATTATACTGATTATTATCAGGATTCAGGAAAGATCTCTCATCCACTCATTATTGTGAATAAACAGCATGTGTTGTACTGTTCTAATGACATGTGGAGAAATAAACCTGCAACATGATCAAATAATAGTTTATTTAGTTTAATACGACTTTCTAAACTGTCTTAATTAATAAAAAAGCTGGAGCCAGATACTGGGGTAAAAACCAAGAGATCAGAGGAATAGGACAAGCCACAGCCAACCTCACCTCACCAACTCTCAGCCTCCAGAGAGAGCCATTTCCTGTATACTCAACGCCTATATCTTCCTGTCCCTACCATGTCACTTCCTCTCTCTGCCCAGCTACATCACTTTGTCTTTCTGCCTAGCTCTGTCACTTCCTGTCTTTCTGTACAGACCTCCAGACCTCTATGGTTAAGTAGTGTTAGAATTGAAGGTGTGTACCACCCCGCTGGCTCTGTTCCCAGTGTGGCTTTGAACTCACAGAGAACAGGATGAATCTTTGCCTCCCAAATGCTAGGATTAAGGACATGTACTACCACTGCCTGACTTCTATGCTTAATGTAGTGACTGGTTTTTTTCCTCTGATCTCCAGGTAAGCTTTATTAGGATGCACAATATATTGGGAGACACAATATATAACCACAATTAAGCTATTGTTAGGTGGAAAACTATGTCCATTCACTATTTTGGAACTATATTTCTTCTGGAATTATTTAAACACATGAAACCAACTCTAGGTACCCGTTAAATAAAATTCAACCATATTCATTCATATTTCCCTAGATGAACTGTGTTAGAAAGAAGTTGATGGAAAGTATAGTTTTGACCTATTGTAAAAATTGAAACTTTGGAGGTGAGTATAAAAATAATGTATTTTAAAGTGAAAACTAAAGCTTCAGACTTAATTTCCTCATTTTTCTTCACACTGACACACATACAAATATATACACAAATATATCATAAAATATTATGATAAAATATCTAAATGTAATTCATACACATACGAATATATATGACATTAATTACACACAACCATTATATATACTGTAAATACATGGATCAAAAGAAGACTATAATAAATATTATTTAATGAATCCTATTTTGCCACATTTAATACTCCCAATTAGAACTCAATGATTTATACAATAATGGTGTCATGATTCAGTAGATAATATTGAAAGACAAAGAAATTTGTCCTTATGTATAGAATTATAAAAAAGAAGGTTCTTCATCTTTAGAGCAATGCTGTCATCCCTCATTTATACTAAACATCCTCTGTGTAACAAACATTGTCTACTCATCTTATATGCAGTATATTTGTATTTTAGTGATATAGAGATTTACATAAGAAGAAATTATTCTATATGTTTGTATGTTATGAAGCTATGTCAGATTATTAAGTAATTCATAAATCAATGGAGTATTAAAATATTTATTTATGAACCATTTGTTTTTGGATAATTTCCGTGAATCTTTGTTCAATATCCATCCACCTCAGACTTTGTTTTCCTGGCAGAGCTCTTCTTCTTCTTCTTTTTTTGTTTGTTTCTTTTTTTTTTTTTTTTTTTTTTTTTTGGTTTTTCGAGACAGGGTTTCTCTGTGTAGCTTTGCGCCTTTCCTGGAACTCACTTGGGAGACCAGGCTGGCCTCGAACTCACAGAGATCCACCTGCCTCTGCCTCCCAAGTGCTGGGATTAAAGGCGTGTGCCACCACCGCCCGGCGCTGTTTGTTTCTTGTTGCTCATTGGGTGTATTCTTTAGAGCTTCTTGGCTTATCACTCTGTTTCTTTGTCATTCACAAGGCACAACCTTGGATATTTTGCTTTGTACAGTTAGTCCTTTCATTTAAGAAGCCAAGTGGCAATATACACTCCTGTAAATATACCTGTCTATAGATCACAGATCTGTTTATTCATGTCTCATATCAACCCAGAATATGATGGGAATTTTATCTTCCCGTATCAACAGAGTGATGTGGCTACTTTTTTTCACTGCATTATTTTCTCCATGTATCTCTCATATTTACTCTTTACAACAGTAACCACATGCCTTCAGAACCTTCCCTTTTCCTTTGCCAAGAATGAGAGGTTTTCAATTAGTTGGTTGCCACTGACTGATGTGTGAAAAGAAAGCTATAGTTACTTTTCTCTTCATTTAGTCTAGTTAATATTTGTCCCCATGTTCTTTCTGTTCCCTGGAATCCCTAGAATCCCTATTACCTTCTCAGGTATGTCTTCAACACTTAATTGCTATCACTACTAAAAATAAATTACACAAATAAAATCTATTAGTCTTAATGACAGTAATTCACTTTTGAGATGTATTTAAGGAGAATAAAATTATTAAACATATTGTATTTAACCCTTAATATAGATTTATGTAAAACTTCTTTGTAAATATCTTGAGCAAATAGAAGAGAATAATGAAAATTAAATCTTAAGGTTTTATTCACCTGCCTTGCATATTACAGTGGTGAGGATTAATCAGTTGTACCTCTCACTACTTGTCTATGAATTTATGTAATAAGAAATCCTACTATATGTCATTTTTATAACATTTAGGAGTATGATTAATGTAAAGACTTTAGAGCACTTATGAGCACATATAGTTAGAATAATTGTTACAATGACATTCCTTAATTATTTTTAACATATTGGATGATGTATACATGTTGAAACAAAGATTAGCATGTGTATGCCACAGTCCCTTCAGTTTTGAGAATATTTAGTTGTGATGAGATGGAAAAAAAAAATTAACTCTATCCAATTGAGAAAGCAGAACAGAGTGGGTACTGTCCCTGGAAAGATGCTTTTCTCCACAGGACATCATATTTCCTTGCTACATTGTCTGTAAACCTTACTCCTCTGCACATCCTTGGAGACTCAAATAAGTATATTCCATGAAAGTAATGCACACTCAGCATGCATGCATACACAGATGTTCCAGCTGTGTTGATGGTAGCAACCATATGTTGCCTGTTTCACAGGGGATGCTCAAGACCGCTCGTCTTTGCACAGTAGGAGTAATTGGGTTCAGTGGGAAGCATGGCTTTCTGTGATGGTGCATCATATCAGGTGAGAATGCAAATGAGCTGTAAATAAAAGGAAATCACAATCGCGGTGTCTGATGGCAGAAATGGTATAGGAGGAAAAGGATCATTAATTGCAGTCAGAATGTGTGACAAGAAACAATCAGATGTAAGCAATCTAAGGCATGTGGAAGGAAAAAGAACACCCAGTGCAAACTAAGGAAAATACTCAAGTTACTTCAGATAAACATAGATTTAGTGAATGGTACTTTTTAAATGATAAAATAATTAAACAAAGCATAAATACAATTATAGAATGACACTGACACTGCTGGAACTTGTAAGGGAGGGAATAGCTTTCAAATCATTGCTACCTGCATAGTGATTCAAAGAGTCAGGAACTAAGAAATATATATAGGAAAAGAAGAATTAAACAGTTCTTTGAGCCAGAGATGAAAATAGAGAAATAGCTGCTGCTACGCACTGACTTCCCTGATGACAGCTGAATATTGGAAAGGAAACCTTCACCAGGAACTCACAGCATTATAATTGTACATATCTTGTCCATTACTCAGTTACTCAGAAGTATCTCTAAAATTTAGATTTCTTGATATAGATGTAGAACATTAATTCTAAAATTTATTTGGAGTGTGCTTCTAAAGGAACTGGCCAGATTTATAATGTAGATAGAGAATTACTTAAATTCCCAGAACTTATGACTAGTCACCACACCTGTGCATCTTTCCTGGCTGAGCATTAGTTAATAATATTTATAAAGCAAAACACATCTTTCTGATATCTGCAAAAACTGCACATTTCCTTTTTTCGTCATTTTTTTCTTGAGAAGCCTTTTCAAATTTTCCTTATACTTTATTCAGCTTGTAGCAAGAAAATGTAATAATGTTAAAAACTGCGTCCATGTCTGTTGGAAGTCAGTCATATGTGGATGTGAATACAGAAAATAATGAATTTACTGTGCTTTATTTGAGAATATAAAAATTGCCTCAGGTTAAATTGAGCATGTTACCGTATTTCTCAATTATTACTGACAGTGTATCTGTTAATAATGTGATAAGTCCATTATTTATTGATTTGGTTATAGGACGAAATCAATCAACAAGTCATATAGACTTTACAAAGCTTAGTGGGCCTACTGTCATTCTGCAGTGTGTGAGAGATGTGAATCCAGAGTGTAGACTAAACCAGAGAAATGATGTATTTTTTTACTTTTAATTTGAGACAGGATGCCTGAAATCTAGGAATGAATTAACATGGTTGCTTTAAACAGCATTAAATTAATTTGTATTTCATGTCTGGGGAAATATATGAACATTTAGACACATATATGAAATGTGGACACTTATGTTCACAAATAAAATTTTATTTGATTACAACCACAACAAACATCTGGGTATTATTTATAGACGCTTTCCCAGAATGATGCCAAAGTTAATTTGCTATGTCAGTAAACATATGTACCATCCAACAAAATTGTACTGACCTTTTTATAGGATACATGCAGTCAACAGGTGACTTATTCTTTATCAGGCCTGGTGACCTCAGTGTAATTCTGTGGGATGTGATGGATGTGAAGACTGGGTGTAGACAAGAACAGAGAAGTAATGTATTGTCCCGAAAAACCACAACGAAAGGGGTCATGACACCATCTTTCAGGGAATTCTTTTCCTACTCCATAGTATCAGAGCAACCAGAAACTTCTACCATTCACTTTGAGACTCCTACAATGCCTTTCATTTTTTCCCCCTCATTTTCAACTTCATAGACATTAAGATGTAAGCCTATGTACTTCTTAACAGGATATTTATGTTTGTTTGCGGATAGGAAAATAATGGTGTGTCAACGCTCTGATGAGCACAGGTCATCCATTACGGTCCCGCTACAGCCTGAGTCCATTAGCGCCAGGGTACGGCTGCAGGGCAAGGCTGTTTCATCTTCTAGGGGCCATTGGTCATGTACCCTTGACCTTCGAGAAAGTTGCTTTGAAGAGAGGGTAGAAGTGTATGGAGAAAGGTTATATTTGTATGCCACATTTGACCAATTAGTGGGACGGTGCTAAGCTTAACGAACAATTATACAAATAGGCAGTTTTCCCTATCCCTGAAACCCTTCTAAAAAAGAAAGGGGGTAGAGTAAACGAAAGTCATGAGAAAGTGAAATGCCCAAGGATCAAATCATACTCAGCTGCAACTTTAAGAGAACTGAGAGGAAGATGGTTACAGTATTTTTGATCTAGCGCCACAGTTTAAGACAGGGCTTCTGGAATTTGCCTTCCTTGTTCTTTTGGCTTGAAGGTTTTAAATCTCCGAATGATGATCTTTTCTTTGCTTTCTATCTGTTCTTTCCTGAAAGACAGAGAAATAAATTTATGCCACAGCAGGCATGTTTTCCTGAGAGGCGGTGGCTCCTAGCAAGGCTTATTAGAAAGTACATCCACTCAAACATGGCAGTCTGGTATGGATCCTCTTGTGATGTGTTCAGCATCAAGTGCTCACACAGATTCTGTCCTTGAAATCCACAGGCTTTTTAAGATGACAATGATATTGTCTGACCTACCAAGTATTCAGCAGCTCCTCAGTCACTTGATCTCCTCTTGATGCTATTGAACAAAACACTTCATGTTTTTATGTCCTAGTTATTGGTCAGTTACAAGTATTTGGAGGCCTTGCCAGAAGCTATAGCCTTTCTTTGAGGATCTGTGATATGCGGTGATTCTGCCCTCAACTCACCAGCATTTCACCTGCTGCTGTCATATTGACAGCGAAGAGCTTCCCCGAGGCGAACAGAAATGAACGCTGTCTTGTTAAATATACTTCAAGTTTCAAGGAGGGTTCACAACAGATCCTTTATGAACTGGAAACACCTATTTTTTTTCTTTTACTAGCAGTATATTTATATTATTAAAATTTAATGAAATATCATGCATAATTAGCCAATAGAAATAGAGAAAAATGAAAAGATGTTGCTGGAAAATGAAAGTCGTTTCCATGAACACATCCAATCTGCTGAAGCCTAAGGTGCATACTCCTCCTGTATGTACAGCTACCACTTCATTTAATAATAAGCTTGCTCCCCAGATCATTAATAAAAGCAAACAATTCTGTGAAAACTCTGTAAAATCAACATTTAATTTGAAAATGTTAAGATATGTTCCTTTATTTTATCTTTAACTCATCATGTGACATGAATACCAAGTTGTCAAGAATTATAAACTTCTACAAACCCAGGGCCAAACTCAAGAATTACTACCAAATAATTGTCTTTTACCTTCATTTCTTCCTTGGCTACGCTTTTCTTCTAATTAATGATATAATAGTAAAATAAATTTTAATTTATGATGCCTATGATTTTATTCCATATTTTTATGCACACTTAAAGTATTTTGATATACTTCTTCTGATGGTTATTAAAATATACGTTATTGTAGGTAGCTATTTGGTGAATGCTTTCTGAACACTCAAGATGGATGTGTTCTTTGTCAAGTAACTGAAGCTTTACTATAGCTCCTTACTTCTGTGTAAATACGCAACATTTACTCAAACCACTATTTTATTGACCACTCACTCCTTGTCAGTGTTCATTTTTTGTTGTTCCTGCACATTTCTTATCACAAAAAAACCTCTGCTGATATGAATACTGCTTTCTCCTTTTCTGGAAAAATTGGGAAGATTTTATTATTTTGTGTTCCTTTAATAAGTAGTACACTGCCGTGCCAGTGTGTTGCCATATTAGAATGGAACTGATGACAAAATGCTTAATACAGTAACTTGTGGTCCTTAATGCGGGACAGCTATTTTTGTGTCCTCGCCAAATTACTTAATACACATTTTCTCCACTCTTTGATATAATCAGACTTGATAGTTGATGATCTAGGGGAAATAAAATGGTATCAAATGTGGCTTAACTTTTAATTTTTCTGACTAATGATTTCATTGAGAGTATTTTTGTTTGTTTATTTTAAAAGCTTGTTTTTTCATCCATGAATCATCTCCTCCTGTGACTTCTCCTATCTCTCTAGCTGCATTATTCTTGGAAGATTTCCCTACTGTTTTGATATCGTAAAACATGTGTCCCACCAGAAACACTCAAAGAGTACCATGGATACCTGACATCTGAAATCCTATTAAAATGAATATTAAACTTTAAGAACCTTATGCAGACAAACAAAATCATTATACACTTTATTCTTGGTTATCAGAGTTGCCGAGTACGCTGGGCGGTGGTGGCACACGCCTTTAATCCCAGCACTCGGGAGGCAGAGGCAGGCTGATCTCTGTGAGTTCAAGGCCAGCCTAGGCTACAGAGTGAGATCCAGGAAAGGCGCAAAGCTACACAGAGAAACCCTGTCTCAAAAAAACAAAAAAAAAGAGTTGCCGAGTAACCAAATGCCTAAAGTTAGGCAGTAAAATGTTATGGTCAGAAGGCAGTGTTAGTTTATTTTAAGGAAATGCTTATTGATAAAATTTTTTTATTTATTATTATTAATTTTATTTCACTTACAAGAAAACATGAGACGACAATACATTCTTGTATTTAAAGCTAATTTGGATTGAACAAATAGCAAGAATGAGATAAAATATTTTAAATCAAAAGCCCATGCTTATGTTTATCCCTTGTGTTGTGTCTGTGTTTAAATTAAGTCCTTACATGATAAAAATATGTTCCAAAATATGCCTCTTTCTCTAAAATTCTCTGTTTAATCTCCCTCAAATCACAATTTTTTTCTCTAAATCATAAATGATCGCAGGACATGGATTGAAATTGTCAGTGAGTGTATATTAGTATTTTGAAGAGGGGGAAATCACTTACACCTCACTGAAAGTGTGGGAATTGTTTCTTATCGTGTGTGTCTGAAAACCTAAGTTTTTAAAATATTTTTAGTTTGAAGAGTCCAAATCCAGTACAGCCTCAAAAACCTGTACAGGTAAGAAAGAATACGTTTTTCTTCATTTTTACCTTTTAACTTCCCATGAAATCTATAATCAAGTTGTTCTATTTTTTAAGATATCCTGTTTCCATTTCTTCTCTAGGTTCAGAATTCAATATCTGTTATCTTTTTTTTTCTTGAAACAAAGGAAAAAGTTACAAAAGTAATACTATTTATTTGAAGAGCTATTACATTTACCACTAAAGTCCTAGCTGTGCACTTTTAAAGATATCTATCAACACTTAAAGCTTTCCATTATAATATCTTTCATAATCAATTACAAAATGTTCATGCAATGCACATAAGCATTTTCAGTTGCTTTAAAACATTCTTCAAAATACACTCAAATAACAGACATTATAACAGAATTTAGAAATATATGGAATTCAGTTACTAAATTTTTCACTTCTAAAGTATCATGAATGAGGCTATGATTAGAATTTGAGAAAGACATGCTCCCAGTGTTCCTTTGAACCACCATGAAACTGCAGTGGGAAACAACTATTCAGTCTTCCACCAAAATGCCATACACAATTATGTATTGAAAACAGCAGTTTCAAAGAGAGAAAGAAAGAGAGAGGGAGGAAGGAAGGAAAGAAGCAAGGAAGAAAGAAAGGAAAAAAGAGAGAGAGAAGGAAGGAAAGAAAGAAAGAAAGAAAGAAAGAAAGAAAG